>LR812536.1:11692499-11694999 GCA_903798195.1 Danio kyathit | reverse complement strand
ACCAAAATCGTTCTTTGTACCAGGCTGTAAACACCTTTTTTTCTGCTGTAAAGTTGGCCATTTTAACAGTGGGCTCAATAGAAATTTGCTCTATTATGGAGCCAGGACTAGCGGAATTTCGATGAATTGCAGTTTCAGTTACTTCCGTATTGGCTTCCCGAGGGAGAGCGGGAGGTTGCCGCTTGAGTGAGACACAGGCGATCCTCGCTCACTGACGAGGGCTTTAGTGTGTCTTGCGCACAGCTGATGTGATGCACGAGTGCTTAAAAACTCCCGTGAACCATTTCCTTGCGCGAACCGTGCCTGAAAACGCAACCGGTGCGATTGTTTCTCTTTGAAATAGACTGGAAAAAATCGGTGCTTGTGCAGCCACAGTTCTGCCGCTTTCTGAGATTGTATGTAAGCAGCAGCGGCTGCCACTTTGGCTTTAACCATTTTACATAGATTATTAATGGGCCTAATGCTAAACGTATGCGCCTGATGATCATCCTTTCATTATCGCACACGGAATGTTTTTCACTTGTTATCTTTTGCTTACAGTTATTTTTATTAATATGGTTTAATTATCGCCATCTACAATAACATTGCTTAAATATGAGATTAACTCTCCATTTATATAGTTACCTGATCTGGGACCTTTAGCCAGGACAGACTACTGTGCATAGTTTTAGGTACATGAAAATATTTTTTTTAAATGTCAATTTTTGTTGAATAAAAAGTGCATGTATATTGCTTTATTTTGCTTGTTTTAACACATTATTCAAATAATTTGAGGCAAGGAAATAATTAGTTTGGTGTGGCTAGAGAGAAAATTAGTAAATCCTTAGTGTTTAGCCCTAAAAAGTCAACTAATTGCAATGTGATTGCAAACTCGAACACATTTGCTCATGCTTATTGAGTATAGTCACAACACACAAAAAGAGAAATGAATGAAGAGGCGTTTGGACTTAACACATAATTTAAATAAAGTAATATTAGGATGCCAAAGTCAAATTCATGCATATAAAATATATTTTCCCAACAACAAAATTGTGGCTAGTGAAAATGCTAACATTGAAAAACTACTAGCCACAGTGGCTGGTGATCAAAAAAGTTAATGTCAAGCCCTGTTTATAAGCGATGTTTGCTGAATCGTTGGATGACCAGTAGCTTTTTATGTGGAGGGTCCTTTTCTGCTGGACATACTGTTGCTCTCAAATACTTAATAAAATAGTCATAAAAGCACATTAACTTTTTTGTTTTATTTTATTTTTACGTATATTGTAGGAACAGTATAACAACATTTTTGCGGTTTTAAAACCTTGACTTTTCCAAACCACAGTAAACCTTGAAACCGGTTATCGTCCCATGCATATGTAGTTGAAGTGAAATTTATTGGCCCCCCTGTTTATTTTTCTCCCCAATTTCTGTTTAACAGAGAGAAGATGTTTTTTCAACACATTTCTAAACATAATAGTTTTAATAACTCATTTCTATTAACTGATTTATTTTATCTTTGTCATGATGACAGTAAATAATATTTGACTAGATATTTTTCAAGACACTTCTATACAGCTTAAAGTGACATTTAAAGGCTTAACTAGGTTAAATAGGTTAACTAGGCAGGTTAGGGTAATTAGGCAAGTTACTGTATAACCATGGTTTGTTCTGTAGACTATCGAAAAAAATATATAGCTTAAAGCGGCTAATAATTTTGACCTTAAAATGGTTCATAAAAAAAAATTAAAACTCCTTTTGTTCTAGCCGAAATAAAGCAAATAAGACTTTCTCCAGAAGAAAAAATATGATCAGACATACTGTGAAAATTTCTTTACTCTGTTAAACATAATTTGGGAAATATTTAAAAAAGAAACAAAAATTCAAAGGGGGGCTAATAATTCTGACTTCAACTGTATATCATGCATGTAATATAACCATTTATTATATTGTTCATTCATTCATTTTCTTTCCGCTTAGTCTCTGATTTCTCAGATGGTGCCACAGCGGAATGAACCACCAACTATTCCAGCATGTGTTTTACGCACCAACTGCCCTTCTAGCTGCAACCCAGTACTCATACACACTCATTCCACATACACACTCGTACATTACGGCCAATTTAATTTTATTCAGTTCACCTATAGACCATTTTGAGAGATGTAAACAAAAACAATGGTCCCAACGTATTTACGGTTTTACATTTTTAATTTCTATAGCTTCCGAGAATCTAAAAAGAGCCACATATTGATAAATAATTTTATGAAAGCTGTTTTAACAATTAGGTTATGACTGAATTGCCTGTTAGTTTGATAACAAGCCGGAAATGTTCATGGGCCAATGACATCCCCACATTGAAAAGGTCTATAGCATGTCTTTGAACTGTGGGGAAAACAGGAGGTCACACTTTATTTTGAGGGTCCGTTTGTTGAATTTAAGTTACATTGCAACTAATTATCATTAGATTATAAGTAGGCTGTTAGGTTAGGGTTGGTGTAAGTTGACGTGTAATTGCAAAGTTTCT
>LR812536.1:11432499-11687499 GCA_903798195.1 Danio kyathit | reverse complement strand
CCTTGGAATTTCTAATTTACTTGATCCTAATGATCTGCGTGATCTGTTAGGTTTGTATTCAGTGAGCATATCTGTAATGTATTGAGGCTCTAGGCCATTTAGTGATTTATAGACAAGTAGTAATACTTTAAAATCTATTCTGAATGTAACTGAGAGTCAGTGTAAAGACCTGAGGACAGCTGTGATGTGCTCTGATTTTCTGGTTCTGGTCAGAATCCTGGCCGCAGTGTTCTGGATGAGCTGCAACTGTCTGACTGTCTTTTTGGGAAGACCCATGAGGAGGCCGTTACAGTAATCCAACCTGCTGCTGATAAAAGCATAGTAACAAGATACTAGTATTCAGCTTAAAGTGACATTTAAGGGCTTAACTTAACTAGGTTAATTAGGTTAAATAGGTAAATTATCACTGTATAACTTTCAGTGACATCGAAAAGTCATTGTATATCGATGATTTGTTCTGTAGACAATCAAAGAAAAATATTGCTTAAGGGAGCTAATAATATTGACCTTAAAAAAATTAAAAACTGCTTTTATTCTAGCCGAAATAAAACAAATAAGACTTTCTCCAGAAGAAAAAATATTATCATACATACTGTGAAAATTTCCTTGCTCTTTTAAACATAATTTGGGAAATATTTGAAAAAGAAAAATGCTTTCACAGGAGGGCAAATAATTTTGACTTCAACTGTATGTGTGTAGGACGGAAGTGTGTCCTGTTCACCAGTGTCATGTCCAGAAGTGTTCTGCAAGCGTCCCGTTCGTCCTCCAGGCGAGTGCTGTCCCGTGTGCAGTGGGACGTGTGAGCATCTGGGGCAGGTGTATGAGGACGCCTCCACCTTCACCCCATCTGATGACCGCTGCTCCACCTGCACATGCCTGGTGAGATCACTGACTTTTGGGAAACCTGTGCTTATGTAATATCACTATACTTATAATATAACGCCTTTATTCATTCATTCATTACTTTTCGTTTCGGCTTAGTCCCTTTATTAATCAGGGGTCGCCACAGCGGTATGAACCGCCAACGGATGCCCTTCCAGCCACTACCCCATACACTCTTACATTCACACACATACACTACAGAAAATTTGGTTAATTCAATTCACCTGTACCGCATATGTTTTTGGACTGTGGGGGAAACCGGGGCACCTGGAGGAAAACCACGCCACTGTTGGGAGAACATGCAAACTCCACACAGAAATGCCTACTGACCCAGCTAGGGCTCAAACCAGTGACCTACTTGCTGTGAGGCGATTGTGCTACCCACTGTGCCACCGTGCTGCCCAACGCCTTTATAAAATATAAAATAATTATAATTGTTATTATAAGGATCTTCAAACAGTTAATTCATTTGTTTAAGTTTGTTTTTAACTGATGTTGTATATTTGTTTTGTCTTTATGTACTTAGTTTTACTGTGGCACTTTGGGTTTAAAAAAAAAAGCGGATTACAAATAAAAATCATTATTATTATTATTACTATTATTACTGTTGTTGTTATTGTTAATATTATTATTATTATTATTATTATTATTGTTGTTATTATTATTATTATTATTATTATTATTATTATTATAAATATTAATAATAATAATAATAATAATATGTAATGTCATGTCATGGGTATTTATATAGCGCATTTATCATGTATGGCCATACACCCAAAGTGCCTCTAATAAAATTATTATAATACAATAATAACAATAATTCTAATAAATTATTTCAAAATATATTATTATTATTATTATTATTGTTGTCATATACAATTTAGTTGTTTACTGTTTAATCACTATATTAGTTATTTTATTACATGCCCAAAAATAAAATAAAAATAATAATAAAATAATACATTTACTTTAAATAAAATTGATTACATTCAATTTATTGTAATTTCATTATAAAATAATCTAGAATCCTCATTATTATATGAGGATAATAATAATAATGACAATAATAAATAAATTAAAATTATTGTTCTTATAAATTTTTTTATTATTAATTATAATATTATTACTGAAAATAATAATGATGATGATTATTATTATTAGTAGTAGTATTAGTATTAATAATAATAATAAATTGATTTAAATAATGAGCAGCGCGATGGCACAGTGGGTAGCGCTGTCGCCTCACAGCAAGAAGGTCGCTGGTTTGAGCCTCGGCTGGGTCAGTTGGCATTTCTGTGTGGAGTTTGCATGTTCTCCCTGTGTTGGCGTGGGTTTCCTCCGGGTGCTCCAATTTCCCTCACAGTGCAAACACATACGCTATAGGTAAATTGGATAAGCTAAATTGGCCGTAGTGTATGTGTGTGAAAGAGTGTATGGATATTTCCCAGTGATGGTGAAGCTGGAAGGGCATCTGCTGCGTAAATCATATGCTGGATAAGTTGGCGGTTCATTCCACTGTGGCAACCCCTGATTAATAAAGGGACTAAGCCGAAAAGAAAATGAATGAATGATTTAAATAATAACAGCAATAATAATAAATTTACTGTGCAATGTGTTTTTAAATCTAAAGCACTACAATAATAATAATAAATAATATTATCAAAATAATCAAATTAAATTTACATTGATTGCAATTTATCATTTGCATGAACCAATACCTTAAAAAGTGCAGTTGTAATATTGTGTATTTTATTTTTACTGTCAGCAATGAAATAAAAATATATTATTATTATAAATTAATTATAAAATGTTATGATGATGATGATAAAGCCTTTATTTGTCACATACACTTTTACATGTAGCGAAATTGGACCCCCCTGACTATACACAAACATCACACATTTCAGGGGAAGACAGGTCAGACGAGAGGTAGCTTTTAAGAAGAGGAAATGAGATACATTTAGGAAGATGGAGGCGAAATCCCCTCTCAGACTGTCCTTGAAGTAGGGCAGTGTGAGATCAAGGGGAAAAAAAAGCCCCAGCACAAAAACACATAGACTTAGACATAACATCGCAACAGGGGATGTAGTCAGATGAAGGCAACAGCCATCTGGTCCTGCAGCCAGAGGGTGCTGGTTACAGACCCGCCTACCCACAACGGTGGTGATTGTCTATCTGTGGCTCTGTACATGTGTGCGTGTGTAAGCCTGTTGAATGTAGTTATGTCGCTATATTCAGTCTTATAAAATCAGATCTACAGTGTTCTTGTGAATGTGGAATCCCAGATTACGTAAAAATGAAATTACGATAGATTAAATGTAATCAATTTTATTTATATTAAATTAAGTATTTTTATTTTATTTTTGGGCATGTACTACTATAACTAACATAGCAATCAAACAGTAACAAACAAAACAGTATAAGACAATATGATATTTCCATCACTGCACCACAGGAGCATCATTTTTAATAGTCCCATGAAATTAAAATATTGTTTTTTAGATCTTAGTATCAGTATTGTTAGTTTGGATCAACGATTTTATTGACATCACCTCATACTTCAGTAAATCTTGACCAATCAAATGCTCTGTAGTATCTGACATGCTCCGCCCCCCTTAACATGCTTCTCATTTTATGCACTTGAGCTCAACCACTGGCAGAGCTCTGATAAAAACTAAATGGCTGTTTTTTTAAAGGGGAGGAGCTATGCTATGTCCCGCCCTCTCTTTGTGTTTCAATTGAGATTAGTCAACCATCAAATAAAAATGCACATTTCAAAGCACTTCACGGGACCTTTTAGTGTACTACCCTTGTGTTTTCCAGAGTGGAGTGGTGTTGTGTGAGAAGAAGATGTGCTCTAAGAAGTGCACTCATCCAGTGCGCACTAGACTCTGCTGTCCTGTGTGTGACGCCTGTCTTTATGAAGACAAGAAGTACAGAAACACAGAGTCGTTCATTGACCCGTGGGACCCCTGCAGGACCTGTGTGTGTCGGGATGGCTCTGTTTCCTGCTCCGCTGTCACCTGTCCTACGCTGTCTTGCCAGAACCCAATCACTCCAGCGGGAAAGTGCTGTCCAGAGTGCAGAGGTCAGGCATGGATTTTGGATATTATAACACTATAATGCCTTATAAGTAGGGCCAGATGGAATCTGCGGATGTTTTTTGCTATTTCTGCAGAGAATTTTGGTAAAAATCTGCGGATTTCTGCGGAATTATTTTGGGAGTATCATAACTAAAACCTTAATATGTTAAATAAAAAATTATATCTTTTTAACTTTTATTTAATGTTTAAAATGCAAATCCAATTAGATTAACTGTAAATAGTTAACTTTAAGTAACTAAACAGAATTAATGATGGGCTAAAAATCTGCGGAATTCTGCGCGCGCAGATTCCGTGTGGGCCTACTTATAAGCAGTGTTGGGCACGTTCCTTTAAAAGAGTAATTAGTTATAGTTACTAGTTACTTCTCACAAATAGTAACTGAGTTAGATTATTATAAAAGTAACTAATTACCAGGGAAAGCAACTATTGCTTTACATAAAAAAACTATCTAATTTGTCAAATGATTTAATTTAATTTAAATAAAATTGTTGTTAAGAAGGATCTGAGATTTATTTAATTTAATTTAATTTAATTTACTTTTAATTTAATTTAAAATAGTTGTAAAGAAGGATCCTATATTAAATTAATAACATTTATACATTCATTCATTTTCCTTCAGCTTATTCTCTTAACATTTAATTTATTTTAATTTAATTCAATTTTAATTAACATTTTTGTAGCAAATAAATGTAACCCACCAGTCCTAATGCACCCATCCCAGTCAGAGCTGGGATCGAACCGGTGATTCTTTGCATGGGAGTCGGTTGCTCTAACAAGGAGGCTAAAGACCATGGTATACCTGCATAGCACTTCGCTAGCTGGCGTCCATTACACTCATCCCCCTAAGCCTCACTCCCATTCCGGACGAGCCCCCATGTGTAACCCACCAGTCCTATGGGATCTGTAGACCTGCGCATCGATGGAATTGCTCTTCAGTGTTTGGACTCTCAGTAGTGATTATTAACCCACACTGAACTGAGCTAAACTGAACTGAACTTAATCTCTGAAAACTGAACTGACACTGTTTGAATTCACTATAATCTTCTATGTGAAGCTGCTTTGACACAATCTACATTGTATAAGCGCTATAAAAAATAAACATGAATTGAATTGAATTGAATACTGCACCCAACCCGGTCTGAGCTGGGATCGAACTGGCGACTCTTTGCATGGGAGTCAGTTGCTTTAACAAGGAGGCTAAAGACCTCATCTGTCGCTAGAGCACGTTTTGAGGAGAGTAGTGAGGTTTACCTGCAAAGCACTTTGCTAGCTGGCCTCCATCAGATAAATAATAAAACAGTATATGCAATTTAAATAATAAGAAAATGAGTGAGAACAATGAAAACAAATGAAGTCAATTGCAATACCATTGTTTTTAGATATGTACCATGGTATGTGTTCTTGCTGGAGTATACGAACTCATTCTGGAGTATACAGTACCATACAAATACCATGGTATGATAGTATGCAAATGTACTATTTAATAATATAAACATACTGTAG
Organism: Danio kyathit; assembly: GCA_903798195.1. Lineage (NCBI taxonomy): Eukaryota > Metazoa > Chordata > Actinopteri > Cypriniformes > Danionidae > Danio > Danio kyathit. The sequence continues at coordinate 11,682,007 of LR812536.1, read as the reverse complement.
TATCCCAACAGAAACATGATGTATGAAAATATCCAGCTTTAATCTCTTCTGGGGTCGGCTGAGGAGTGTTTAGTTGTTAGTTTGTGTTTGTGTATTGATTGTGTGTGTGTGCGTGTGTGTGTGTGTGTGTGTGCGTGTGCGTGTGTGTGCGTGTGCGTGTGTGTGTGTGTGTGTGTGTGTGGTGTGACCTTTGACCTGACAGTGTGTGTTCAGTACGATCAGGAGTATGTGGATGGAGAGAGTATGACTCTACCTGCTGACCCCTGCTTGAAGTGCACCTGTGTGGTAAGAAACACATTCAGCATGTGGTCCTCCTCGTCCTACAGACTCAGACATGACAGAAAGGCTGTGTGTTTGTGGTGTGTGTTTCAGGCTGGTGAGGTGAAGTGTGTGTCTCCTCGCTGTGAGAAACTGTCCTGTGTGCATCAGCTCACTGATCCCGGCTCCTGCTGTCCCCGATGCAGAGGTGCAGCACGTTACACATTTACACACATCTGCACAATTGTTTGCGTGCTTTTTTTGGTCATAAATATCACTTTGACCTAAACAAGTATTATGTATAATTTTTATTTTACATTTTTTTCCAAAGTAATTGTTATGTTATATTATTCCATGACCAAAAATAAAATACAAATAATCTTTTTGAAGGGGAGGGGCTTCACTTCACAGATACTTTAAGAAAAGTACTACAGCATATACTCACCGGCCACATTATTAAGTACACCTGTCCAACTGCTCGTTAATGCAAATTTCTAATCAGCCAATCACATGGCAGCAACTCAATGCATTTAGGCATGTAGACATGGTCAAGACGATCTGCCGTAGTTCAAACTGAGCATCAGAATGGGGAAGAAAGGTGATTTAAGTGACTTTGAACGTGGCATGGTTGTTGGTGCCAGACAGGCTGGTATGAGTATTTCAGAAACTGCTGATCTACTGGGATTTTCACACACAACCATCTTTAGGGTTTACAGAGAATGGTCTGGAAAAAAGAAAATATCCAGTGAGTGGCAGTTCTGTGGGTGCAAATGCCTTGTCGATGTCAGAGGAGAATGGCCAGACTGGTTCCACCTGATAGAAACTCAAATAACCACTTGTTACAACCGAGGTCTGCAGAAGAGCATCTCTGAATGCACAACACGTTCAACTTTGAGGCGGATGGGCTACAGCAGCAGAAGACCACACCAGGTGCCACTCCTGACAGCTAAGAACAGGAAACTGAGGCTACAATTCGCACAGGCTCACCAAAATTGGACAATAGAAGATTGGAAAAACGTTGCCTGGTCTGATGAGTCTTGATTTCTGCTGCGACATTCGGATGGTAGGGTCAGAATTTGGCATCAACAACATGAAAGCATGGATCCATCCTGCCTTGTATCAACGGTTCAGGCTGCTGGTGGTGGTGTAATGGTGTGGGGGATATTTTCTTGGCACACTTTGAGCCCATTAGTACAAATTGAGCATCGTGTCAATGCCACAGCCTACCTGAGTATTGCTGACCATGTCCATCCCTTTATGACCGCAGTGTACCCATCTTCTGATGGCTACTTCCAGCAGGATAACGCGCCATGTCATAAAGCGTAAATCATCTTAGAGTGGTTTCTTGAACATGACAATGAGTTCACTGTATTAAAATGGCCTCCACAGTCACCAGAGCTTAATCCAATAGAGCACCTTTGGCAAAATCTCTGAGGAATATTTCAAGTTCCTTGTTGAATCTGTCATGAAGGATTAAGGCAGTTCTGAAGGTAAAAGGGGATCCAACCTGGTACTAGTAAGGTGTACCTAATAAAGTGGCCGGTGAGTGTATATGACCATTTTAAAACGTTTAACACAGTCACTCTCTCTCTCAGGCTGCATTTATGATGGTGTGGAGCGTCAGGAAGGCAGTACCTGGTTTGCATCCGCTGCTCTCTGCATGTCCTGCATGTGTGTAGATGGAGTAACCACCTGTTCAGAGGTGCACTGTCTGTCCACCTGCATCAACCAGATCACTGTACCCGGAGAGTGCTGTCCAGTGTGCGCAGGTACAGCTCCAGTCCATAAACACACATGCTGAGTTTTGCTGTGGAGTCTGAAGTGTGTGTGTGTGTGTTTTCTGTCAGACTGTGTGTTTGAAGGCAGAGTTTATGGTCCTGGAGAGAGTTTCCAGCCATCTGAAGATCCCTGTCAGATCTGCACCTGTGAGGTACGGCAATATTGATGACTATATTTTCAATAATTCAAGGAAGCTGTCATATATGGTGTGGCACGGTGGCTCCGTGTAAGCAAGAAGGTCGCTGGTTTGAGTCCCGGCTGGGCCAGTTGGCGTTTCTGTGTGGTGTGGGTTTCCTCCAGGTGCTCCGGTCTCCCCCACAGTCCAAAGACATGCACTATAGGTGAATTGAACAAACTAAAAAAAATTGGCTGTAGTGTATGAACCAGCTAGCAAAATTGATGTGGCTCAAATCCAGCCCACACCAGACACTTACATCCGGCCCACATACCGCATGGAATGATGGCACTTGGGCAGTCCGCTCCTGTTTGCCAGATCTGGGCCACAATTAAGCCATAGCAATATCACATATCACCCAGAATTCAACCAAATTAACCAGAACCGACCCTATTCTGGGCCACAGTTTGCTTTTATTCGGGCCCAGATCCGTCTCACACCAGACACTTAGGGCGTACTCACACTATGTACAGTTGCCTTGAACCGGGCCAAAGCACGCTTGACCCCCCACCCGTCTCCCCCGACGACCCGCACTCACATTACATTAGGGCCTGGGCACGCTTACGTCATCAATGATGCGCTGTTTAGTAAGCGCTTACGCTCAGCACAGTGGAGATTTCTTTAGTTATATCGTTTAAGTTGTTTGATATGCGGTGACACGCAGTCAAATATTTTGCCGAACAGATCAGCCACTTTTGACGCTCATAAACAATCATGAAGTCCTCGTGCTGCAGGAATTAGGAAGTTTGCTGAAGCTGCAGCTGTCGTGCAGTGAGGGGTTTGCGTCTTTAATAAACTACAACAGTTTGCGTTCATTGAACAGTACGAATGATTAATTAATCCATATCAAACAGTCCCTTAAAGTCACGTCTCGCTTTCAGTTTCCGTGCCTGAGCCCAATTCAGAGCATTCACACTTCTCAAACGATCTGGGAAACGTACCTGGGCATGGTTCGGATGGCGTAGTGTGAGTACGCCCTTACATCTGGACCACATACTGAATGGAATGATGGCTCTAGGGCGGTCCGCTCCTGTTTGTCAGATCTGGGCCACATATTAGCCAGAATTCAAGCAAATGAACCAGAACTGACCCTATTCTGGGCCACTATTTGCTTTTATTCTGGCCCAGATCTGGCCTACACCTTACACTTGCTGGGTGTGGCAAAGTACAAAAATCCCAGCATGCATTGCAGTATGAATACATTCTATAGCTTACTGATGCTACAGTTTTTATTATTTGCTTTTGATTCTGCTGTCTATGTTGACGTTGTTGATTTTGTCACTTTCAATATCCTTTTTGTGATGTTTGTGAGTTTTGTTCATTTTGTTAATTGTCACCGTTGTTTAGGTTCATACGCTGATTATTGATGTCTCTGTGAGCAGAAGTTGAACAATAGAATTTTTTTTAGCTTATAAACCTTCATTCTGTGGCATGTTACTACGTTACTTCATTGGTTAACATCAGTGAATTATATTATTGTTGTGCCTCACTTAATTTAATTTTTTTATTTTTTATTTTTTACTTGGCTTGTTTGCTGTAATGAATAAACTTTTCAAGCAAAGTTCTTTAAAAGTTACAGCAGCCCAAAAGAAAATTTATATTAAGGATGCACTCACTATGCTATCTGAACCGTGCCCAGGCCCATTTCCCAGATTGTTTGAGAAGTGTGAGTGCTCTGAACCGGGCTCAAGTACGGTTCACTTGGCCGCTCCTGGCCCGGTTGGAAGAGGTGGGCCTGAGCGCGGTTCACTTGGGCTCAGGCGCGGTACGCTTGCAGTATGAGTGCAAGCGAGCCTAAGCCGAAACTGAAAGCGAGACGTGACTTTTAAGGGACTGTTTCATATGGATTAATTAATCATTCGTACTGTTCAATGAACGCAAACTGTCGTAGTTTATTAAAGACGCAAACCCCTCACTGCACGACAGCAACATCATCAATGACGTAAGCGCTCCCAGGCCCGAATGTAATGTGAGTGCGAGCCGTCAGGGAGACGGGAGGGGGGACAAGCGTGCTTTGGCCCGGTTCAAACGCAACTGTACATAGTGTGAGTACGCCCTAAGAGGTTCAGGGCTAAGAGCCCAATTAAAGCAAACACTTTTCTCCATGATGGTGACTTTAGTCTATGTGGCCCTGGGCCACATTTGCACTTAGGGCTTACTCACACTATGCTATCCGAACCGTGCCCAGGCCCGTTTCCCGGATCGTTTGAGAAGTGTGAGTGCTCTGAATCGGGCTCAGGCACGGTACACTTGGGCGGCCCTGGTCCGGTTGGAAGAGGTGGGCCAGAGCGCGGTTCACTTGGGCTCAGGCGCGGTACGCTTGCAGTGTGAGTGCAAGCGTGCCCAAGCCCGAAACTGAAAGCGAGACGTGACTTTTTAAGGGACTGTTTCACATGGATTAATTAATCATTCGTTCAATGAACGCAAACTGTCGTAGATTATTAAAGACGCAAATTCCTCACTGCACCTTCAGCAAACCTCCTAATTCCTGCAGCACGAGGACTTTATGATTGTTTATGAGCGTCAAAAGTGGCTGATCTGTTCAGCGAAATATTTGACTGTGTGTCACCGCATATCAAACGACTTAAACGATATAACTAAAGAAATCTCCACTGTGCTGAGCGAGAGCGCTTCTCTTCCTAAACTGAACAGCGCGTTATCGATGACTTAACCGTGCACAGGCCCGAATGTAATGTGAGTGTGGGTTGTCGGAGGAGACGGGAGGGGGGACAAGCGTGCTTTGGCCCGGTTCAACGCAACTGTACATAGTGTGAGTACGGCCTTTACACTTGTGAGCCACTTTAGGTATAGACCCAAATTACCCTTAAAGGACTATGCCAGATTTTTGTCAACTGTGGCCCACATTTGTCCTCCATCATTCAGGCCAAATTTATCATTTTCCACATGGGCCACATTAGCCTCACATTCAGATTACAATTTGCCATAAGTGCCAAATCTTTGCCTTAAATGGCCCATATATGAATTTGAATCTTTGCCCTCCTTTTGCCATTGTACAGGTGGGCCACTTCAGACTCTTGTTTATTTTGTCTGGGCCGAAGGAATGCCACCAGTGCCACATAACTGCCTAAAGTGGCCCACATTCGTATGCTATCTGGGGAGTGTGTGAATGAGAATGTATGGGTGTTTCCCAGTACTGGGTTGCAACTGGAAGGGCATCCACTGCATAAAACGTAAGGCGGAATAGTTGGCGGCTCATTACACTGTGGCAACCTCTGAAATAGAGACTAAGCTGAAGGAAAATGAATGAATAAATGTTTTCATAGATACACAGTGGAAGTCAAAATTATTGCCGTCCTGTGAAAGTCTTTTAAAATTATTTTCCAAGTGTTGCTTAATGGAAAGAAGATTTTTCCAACACATTTTTAAACGTAATATTTTTAATAACTAATAACTTTTGTCTTTGTCATGATGACAGTGCATAATATTTTGCTAGATATTTTTCAAGATGTTAATATTCAGCTTAAAGTGACATTTAAAAGCTCAACTAGGTTACTTAGTATTTTTTTTAAAATAGTCTGATCATTTTGACTTCAGCTGTTAATCTGATGTTTTTGATCTCATGACTTTGTGCTGAAATATGTGTTGACAGTCTGTTCATGTGTTGTAGGTGATGCCGGATGGAGAACAGCACTTGCGCTGTTACAGAAAGCAGTGTCCGAGTTTAGTGGACTGTCCTAAACACAACATCCTGTACGGCAGCTCTGACTCCTGCTGTCCCGTCTGCGCACGTTAGTATGAACAGATCTCATGCACTGATTTTCTACACTGAAAAAAATGTTCATTGGATTTACTCAATTTCTTTAAGGTAAGTGGCTACAAACAATTTATATGGGAGGAATTGAAACTGTTGGAAAAAAAATGAATGAATGAGAATCCAGTCCAGGAGACTCGAACAAGCAGAATTTCTTTATTTAGATGTGTTGGTTAGTCTGCAGTCATACATCGTCTTCAAGAAGTCCACAAGTCTGCAAGAGCCTACAGGAGTCTCTTACAGTGACAAGAGTAGTCTTTCACAAGTCTGATTTTAACACAAGGCTAAATTTAGACAAAGATGTGCATGTCTATAATGTGTTTTTAGGAGGAGGGGAGTGGCTAGGCGGAGATGCTAAACAAAGCATGTAAATGAAGTAGATAGGTGAAAGAAACCTGCTCAGCCACTGACCACACAATGTTATCAATTCAAATCAGTTTCTTTGACCTGAATGGCTCTACAAAGACAAAGGCACAGTCGTTAAGACCCTGCCCATAGCATTTGCATCATTTTGGCTCAGCCTCTGCTCAGGTTAAATTGTTATTAACGCTTGACCTGCTATAGTTTTCAAAGAAATGACAATTCTAAAAACCAAAGAATATGACTTTTCAGTAATACTATATATATTATTATTAATTTGGAACTAGATTATATAATTTTGTTATTTCCACAAAACAAACAAATTAAGATGAACACTACTACATTTAATTTGTTTATTTAAATTCAGCCCATATCAATAGTTTGCAATCACTTGCCAATGGATTTTTTTGTTTTCAGTGTAGTTTCATTTCTCTTGAATAGTCTCTTTTTTTCTGGCATGCAATGTTTGTTGATAATACATAAAAAAATCTCTTTATTTTCTTTTTAAAAAAAACTGCAAATTTCTGAATAATTATTTGTTCATTATTCAATAAGGTTCATTAATTTAGCTTGAAATTAAAAAAAAATAGTTTATCTATCCATTTGCTGTAATAGTGTTCTTTATGATACCGAGTTGAACCATACTTTTGAATAGTTTTAGATTAAACAAAAATTTTGGAGGGGTGGCATGGTGGCTGAGTGGATAGCACTGTCGCCTCACAGCAAGAAGGTCGCTGGTTCGAGTCCCGGCTGGGCCGGTTGGCATTTCTGTGTGTTTGCATGTTCTCACCGTGTTGGCGTGGGTTTCGTCCGGGTGCTTTGGTTTCCCCCACAGTCCAAAGACATGCGCTATAGGTGAATTGGATAAACTAAATTAGCCATAGTGTCTGAGTTTGTGTGTGAATGTGAGAGTTTACTGGATGTTTCCCAGTACTGGGTTGCAGCTGAAAAGGCATCCGCTGCATAAAACATATGCCGGAATAGTTGGCGGTTCATTCCGCTGTGGTGACCTCTGATAAATAAGGGACTAAGCTGAAGGAAAATGAATGAATAAATAAAAATTGTGGCAAAAAAAAATTACAGTTCTCGAAAATTAGAAAATGATCAAATTTGCTCTGTTAACTAACTTAAATGAGTGTCTGAGAGCTAAAATGATAAATGAATTTGAACAATAAAATTGCAACTGAAATAAAATAAAAAAATATTTATATTTTTAATGCAATTATTAATTTAATTTTAATTATTTTAAAACTTGAAAACTAAAATAAATAATTAAAAGAATTTAAACTAGTAAGTGCTATAATAGTTAATATTGTTCTTATTCTTATTCATTTGTATTAATATAATTAATATAGGCGACACAGTGGCTCAGTGGTTAGCACTGTCGCCTCACAGCAAGAAGGTTGCTGGTTTAAGCCTCGGCTGGGTCAGTTGGCATTTCTGTGGAGTTTGCATGTTCTCCCCGTGTTGGCGTGGGTTCCCTCCGGTGCTCCAGTTTCCCCCACAGTCCAAAGACATGCGCTATAATTGCATATAATTGTCCACAGTGTATGAGTGCGAATGAGTGTGTATGGGTGTTTTCCAGTACTGGGTTGTGGCTGGAAGGGCATCTGCTGTGTAAAACATTTGCTGGATTGTTGGCGGTTCATTCAATGGTGGCAACCCCTGATAAACAAGGGACTAAGCCAAAGGAAAATGAATGAATGAATAAAAATTGTGGATAAAAAACGACAAATATTCTCGAAAATTAGAAGATAAATTTACTAAAATAACAAATTTAAATAAGTAATTAGCTCTGTTACCGGGAGGAGCTCAGAGTAAAGCCGCTGCTCCTCCACATCAAGAGAAGTCAGCTGAGGTGGCTCGAGCATCTGTAGTTTATGCAGTTTCTCTTGAAATAGACAATATTTAAATCATTTCAATTCAATTCAATTTACCTTTATTTGTACAGCGCTTTTACCATGTAGATTGTGTCAAAGCAGCTTCACATAGAAGAATTTTCAGAGTTGAAGTTCAGTTCAGTGTGGTTTAATATTCAATACTGAGAGTCCAAACACTGAAGAGCAAATCCATCGATGCGCAGCTCTACAAGTTCCGAACTATGCAAGCCAGTGGCGACAGCGGCGAGGAACAAACTTCACTAATTGTCGAAAGTGAAGGATAAAAACCTCGAGAGAAACCAGGCTCAGTTGGGCACGACCATTTCTCCTATGGCCAAACGTCTAGTGCAGAGCTGCAGTCTAGGCGCCGGAGGTTGGACGTCAGCGAAGACTCGTCATTTGAGATGAGAATTTTTTTTCAAGGATTAATTTTGCGTTTATTCATGATCTCGCTATGTTTATTTCTCATTTTAAATGTAATCAGGTTTGCCATTGTTCTAAACTGAAAGAAGTGCAAACATAGATATGGACATAGCAACAGCACATAATATAAATGTACTCAAGACAGCCTTAGTTATGGTGTGTGTTTCAGAATGTACGATGTACAACTCTGATGTCCTTTTCATCTAAGTAAAACCTGGATGTATAGCGAATACGTGTTCAGTTATGATGATGGTTTAATGGTGTGTGTTTCAGAGCCCCTCAGTAACTGCACAGCTTCTCTGATTGGTAATGAAGTGTTGGCCACTGATGACCCGTGTTTTACCTGCCAGTGCAAGGTATCTAATGCACTACTGTGTTATCAAGTCATCTGCATTGATATGGAATGATGATGTTTATGTGTGTGTGTGTGTGTAGGATTTGACGTGGACGTGTGTTCACCGTGGTTGTCCTCCTCTGAGCTGCTCTCCATCTGACCAGCACACTCCTCCTGACTCCTGCTGCCCCGTCTGTGATGGTACAAGAGTTTAACTGTCAGAAACTGCATTGTGTGTGTGTCTGTGTATGCGGATGTGCATGTGTGTGTATGTGCGAGCATGTGTAAGCGTGTGTGTGTATACATGTGTATGTGTAAGCGTGTGTGTATTTATTTATATAGTGTGTGTGTGTATATTTGTATATGTGTATGTGTGTGTGTTTGTATGTATGTATGTGTATATGTGTATGTGTGTGTCTGTGTAAGCGTATGTGCGTCTATGCGTGTGTGTGTGTGTGTGTGTGTGTGTGTGTGTGTGTGTGTGTGTGTGTGTGTGTGTGTGTGTGTATGTATGCATATGTGTATGTGTAAGCGGGTATGTGTGTGTGTGTGTGTGTGTGTGTGTGTGTGTGTGTGTGTGTGTGTGTGTGTATATATTTGTATACGTGTGTGTATATTTGTATATGTGTGTTTGTTTGTATGTACCGGTATGTCTGTGTATATGTGTATGTGTGTGTCTGTGTATGCGTATGTGTATGCTTGTGTATGTGTATGCGTGTGTGTGTATGCATATGTGTATGTGTAAGCAGGTATGTTTGTGTGTGTGGGTGTGTGGGTGTGTATTTATGTAAAGTGTGTGTGTGTGTGTGTGTGTATGTATGTATATATGTATGTCTGTGTATATGTGTGTGTTTGTATGTGTATGTGCATGTGCATGTATGTGTATGCGTGTGTGTGTATGCATGTATGTATGTGTAAGAGTGTGTGTGCATGTGCGCATGTGTATTTATATAGTGTGTGTGCGTATTTAAATATAGTGTGTGTATGTATGTCTGTGTATATGTGTGTTTGTGTGTGTGTGTGTGTGTGTGTGTGTGTGTGTGTGTGTGTGTGTGTGTGTGTGTGTGTGTGTGTGTGTGTGTGTGTGTGTGTGTGTGTGTGTGTGTGCATATGCGTATGTGTAAGCGCGCAGGTATGTGCATTTGTATTTATATATAGTGTGTCTGTATGTGTGTGTGTGTGTGTGTGTGTGTGTGTGTGTGTGTGTGTGTGTGTGTGTGTGTGTGTGTGTGTGTGTGTGTGTGTGTGTGTGTGTGTGTGTGTGTGTGTTGGTGTATTTATGTTTCTGTGCATATGTGTGAATGTGTATGTGTGTGTACTTGTTTATGTGGTTTACGAGGACACACACTTGTGTAATGACATGGGGATTACCTATTTGTACTCTAAGTTGGTTTACAAGGACAAACCTTGTGTCCTTGTAATTCAAAACACTTAAAAATCATACTTATTTATTTAAGACTAAATAATATGTGTTTTTTACAGTATGAAATACATTACGCCTATGGTGTGTGGTGTGTGTGTGTGTGTGTGTGTGTGTGTGTGTGTGTGTGTGTGTGTGTGTGTGTGTGTGTGTGTGTGTGTGTGTGTGTGTGTGTGTGTGTGTGTGTGTGTGTGTGTGTGTGTGTGTGTGCGTGTGTGTGTGTGTTCCTTGCATTCCTTACATTGTGTGTCTTTACAAGTACAGCAATACTAGTTAATTTTGACCTTGTGAGGACATTTATTTTGGTCCTCTTCAGGAACACAGCTCATAAATCACACAGAATGAATTATTTAGAAAATATAAACCCAGAAATTGTTTCCTGTGAGAGTTGTTGGGCTAGATCAGGGGTGCTCAACCCTATTCCTGGCGATCGACCTTCCTGCAGTTTTCAATTGCAGCCCATATCAAACACACCTGCCTTTAATTATCAAGTGCTCCTCAGGTTCTAATTAATTGGTTCAGGTGTGTTTGATCAGAGTTGGAGCTAAAATCTGCAGGAAGGTCGATCGCCAGGAGCAGGGTTGGTCACCCATGGGCTAGATCACAGGTGTCAAACTCAGTTCCTAAAGGGCCGCAGCTCTGCACAGTTTAGTTCCAACCCTAATTAAACACACCTGATCAAACTAATTGAGTCCTTCAGGCTTGTTTGAAACCTACCAGTAAGTGTGTTGAAGCAGGGTTGGAACTAAACTGTGCAGGGCTGCGGCCCTCCAGGAGTTGAGTTTGACATCCCTGGGCTAGATGGACAGAATATACTTTTTTTTTTTTTTTTTAGTATTTATTTATTGAGTTTTTGCATTTACAATTTAAAGCATTACATTACCCCTACCATAACCACGGCATTGAGAGGGAAAAAAAAAACACACAAAACAAAACAAAACAAAACATAAAAATAAAATATATAACATTCCAGAGTTGACTTTGAGAAAACAGAGTGTACCATAATTGTTTAACATGAGAGGCAAAAAGAGGTGATTCTTAATACAAAAATAAATAAATTAATTAATTAAAATAAAAAAGATATTTATAATAGAAAACAACCAAAACATTCACATCCTCTTGAATCACAAAACCTTCCAGATATATCAAAGTTAACAGTGAGGCAATACGTTGTCATGTTTTTAGTCAATTTGTTATCGTATGAGTACAAAATAGAAATAACATAGAAGAAAAAATTAAATAAAAATAAATAAATAAATTTATTCTAAAGGCCAGGGAGTTCTTCAAAGTATTCAATAAAGGGGGACCATTTGTCTAGGAACTTGCGTTTCGAGCCTCGAATCATGTATTTAATCTTTTCCAATTGAATGTAAGACATCACTTCATTTATCCAGCCAGCATGTGTTGGGGGGTTTACTCTTTTCCACTTGAATAAAATTAAACGTCTTGCTAGTAGTGTAGTGAAAGCAATAACCAAATGTGAATATACATTTTAAGTATATTAAGTATATACATTTACAATATAAAAATCATTATGTCTATGGGTAGTCCCCATGAAGATAACTGTATAAGTGTGTGTGCGTGCGTGCGGGCGGGTATTGAGCTGTAGATGTGTTTTTTCAGTGTGTGTATTAGAGGGCAGCAACATTCGTGTGCCGGATGGCCAGAGATGGACAGACAAGGAGAATGAGTGTACAACCTGCATCTGTAATGTAAGGACAACTAAACTCTTTCTGTCTGCTCTATCCACTTATCCATCCACTTATCCATCATTTGATCATTCTGTAATTCTATCTGTCATTCTACCACTTTTTTTGTCAAATAAGTTTTTTATTTGGTCATTGAATAGACTTACAATAATCACAAATTCCAGGATTATTTTCTGATATGCGTAAACTTACAAAGACAAACGAAAACAAAACAAAAACAAACACAAACACCCCAAGCCCAGCCTGTAAGTATACAATACAGTGATCATCAAAACAACTTTTTAGTTACAATACATTGCTTTGGGGAGAATTCCCCATAAAGTGACAAAAAAAGGGCCCCAAATATTCTGAAATTGTCCAATGTTGCCTTTTAAAATATATCTGGTACGTTCCAAGTGCAGAGTAGACATCAATGCTTCAAATCATAGTTTAGCATTTGGAGGATTCACATTTTTCCAGTACAATAACAGCAGCTTTTTGGCTGTAATCAAACAATATGCAAGGAATTTACGTTGTGTACTGCTCAATGAATATGTATAATCAGAATGTCCTAATTTAATAAGCACTGGGTCAGGATCTATGTGTTGATCAAGGACAGTCATTCTACCACTTTATCGGCCTATTGTTGTACAATTCTGTCTGTCATTCTATCATTTTGTTGATTGTTCCATCATTTTATCAACCTATCGATAATCGTTCTATTATTTAAATTTTTGTTCTATCATTAAATGTATCATTCTATCACTCTTTTATTTCATCTATCGCTCTGTCATTCTGTAATTTTGTCAATCATTCTGTCATTCTATTGTTCATTTTTATGTAGCGTATTCCATATAATATATCTGTCAGCCAGTCTATCTATGAATCATTTTATCATTCTGTTCTTCTATTTATTGTCATTATGTCATTCTGTTTGTCATTCTAGTATTCTACTATTCTACATTTTTATCCATCCATCCTTCCATCCGTCTATCTATCTGTGTGTGTGTCTCTCTCTGTCTGTCCATCGATCAATCATCTATCTATCTATCTATCTATCTATCTATCTATCTATCTATCTATCTATCTATCTATCTATCTATCTATCTATCTATCTATCTATCTATCTATCTATCTATCTATCTATCTATCTATCTATCTATCTATCTGTTTGTCTGTTTGTCCGTCCATCCATCCGTCTATCTATCTATCCATCCGTCTATCTATCTATCCATCCATCTATCCATCCATCCATCCATCCATCCATCCATCCATCCATCCATCCATCCATCCATCCATCCATCCATCCATCCATCCATCCATCCATCCATCCATCTATCCATCTATCTATCTATCTATCTATCTATCTATCTATCTATCTATCTATCTATCTATCTATCTATCTATCTATCTATCTATCTATCTACCTGCCTGCCTGCCTGCCTGCCTGCCTGCGTACAGTATATATCCATCCATCCATCCATCCATCCATCCATCCATCCATCCATCCATCCATCCATCCATCCATCCATCCATCCATCCATCCATCCATCCGCCTGCCTGCCTGCCTGCCTGCCTGCCTGCGTACAGTATATATCCATCCATCCATACATCCATCTATCTATCTGTCTACCTACCTGCCTACATAACTATCATCCATCTACCTACCTACCTGCCTATGTATCAATCCATCCATCCATCCATCCATCCATCTATCTGTATCTATCCATCCATCCGCCTGCCTACGTATATATATATCCATCCATTCATCCATCTATCTATCTGCCTGCCTGCCTGCGTATATATATCCATCCATCCATCCATCCATCTATCTATCTATCGATCTACCTGCCTACGTATCTATCATCCATCCATCCATCCATCCATCCATCCATCTACCTACCTACCTGCTTACGTATCCATCCATCCATCCATCAATCTACCTGCCTACGTATCTATCATCCATCCATCCATCCATCTATCTATCTACCTACCTACCTGCCTACGTATCTATCCATCCATCCATCCATCCGCCTCTCTATCTATTGTACTATCTATCCTAAATCTTTCCTTTTTCTATGTTTGTCCTTTTTTAATCTTAATTCAAAGTGCCATTTCATGCTTTTAAAAGTGAAGCAATTTCCACCTCAACCAATCAGACCAAACCCAAATCTCAAAACACCTGTGCACCAAACTACGCTTTCATTTATTGAGTAATGTAATACATGTCTGTGTGTTTCAGAAAGGGCACATTGAGTGTGATCTGCAGGAGTGTGCTCCTCTCCACTGTCCGGATGGATCCGTTAAAGTCAAGAACCCTGGGAAGTGCTGTCAAGAGTGCACAGACGTGGTAGATGTGGTGTACATATACCCTAGTGCAGAATGTGTGTACGAAGGACAGATATATAGACACAGTGACCAATGGGAAGTAAACGAGTGTACGACCTGCACCTGTGTGAATGGAGACGTGCACTGCCAAACCCAGAGATGCCCGACGCTCACATGTGCCTCGGTGAGATGAGGATAAAATGCACATTAACTTTAATAAACTTTCCATTGAAGTATACTCTGTCAGTATGGAGAATATTTGACTGAGATACAGCTATTTGAAAATCTGGAATCTGAGGGTTAAAAAAATTGAAATACTGAGAAAATAGCATTTAATGTTGTCTAAATTACATTTTCAGCAATGCGAATTACTAATCATATATTTTGTTTTCATGTATTTACAGTAGGAAATTTACAAAATGTCTTCATGGAACATAATCTTTCCTTAAAATTAAAATGGCGCTCTAGGCTAATTTTTTTTAACAGCAGATGGCGCCCTAAGCTAGTTTTAAACAGCAGATGGGGCTGTAGGTTAGTTTTTAACAGCTGACAGTGCTTTAGGCTAGTTTTTAACAGCATACAGCTCTCTAGAGACTAGGTTTTAACAGCAGATAGCACTTTAAGCTAGTTTTAAACAGCAGATGTCGCTGTAGGCTAGTTTTTAACCGCTGGCGGTTCTCTAGGTTAGTCTTTAACAGCAGATGGTGCTCTAGGCTAGTTTTCAACAGCAGATGGCACTCTAGGCTAGTTTTTAACAGCAAACGACGCTCTAGGTTAGTTTTCAACAGCAGATGGCACTCTAGGCTAATTTTTAACAGCAGACGGCACTCTAGGCTATATTTTAACAGCAGATGGCGCTCTAGGCTAGTTTTTAAACAGTAGATGGCGCTCTAAGCTAGATCTTAAACAGCAGATGGCGCCCTAGGCTAGTTTTTAAAAGCAGATGGAACTCTAGGCTTGTTTTTAACTGTAGATGGCGCTCTAGGCTAGTTCTTAAACAGCAGATGGCACCCTAGGCTAGTTTTTAACAGCAGATTAGATTAGATTAGATTCAACTTTCTTGTCATTACACATGTACAAGTACAAGGAAACGAAATGCAGTTTAGGTCTAACCAGGAGTGCAATAGCAGCAAGTGCAGGATACAGGTATAAAGTGCAGTTATAGAAAAACTATGGTGATATTTACAGATGGATGTACTATGAACATTATATACAGGTTGTGTTAGCTATGAACAGAGATTTACAATAGATGGATAGATTTACAGGTTGCTATTAATAATCAGAAGTGTGCAGATATATAAACATAATTACAAATGTATATGTACAGTGTGTGTGTACATAATTACAAATGTACATGGGTATGTACAGTTCAAATAAATGAATCAGTGCAATGAATATGTGCAATTTTTAAATGTGCAAATGTTAAATAGTGCAGTGATTATGAGGAGTCTGAGTTAAGAGTTAAGAGTCAGTGGGGGGCAGAGTTCAAAAGGGAGACAGCTCTGGGGAAAAAGCTGTTCCTTAGTCTACTGGTTTTTGTCCGGGGGAGCCTGAAGCGCCTGCCAGAAGGCAGGAGAGAAAACAGTCTGTGAGCAGGATGAGAGGAATCCTTAAGAATACTGCGTGCTCGGCGCAGACAGTGTTTCCTCTGGATGTCCTCTATGGTTGGCAGTGTGGTCCCTGTGATGCGTTGGGCAGTTTTCACCACCCGCTGCAGTGCCTTACGCTCCGCAACAGAGCAGCTTCCATACCAGACTGTGACACAGTTCGTCAGGATGCTTTCTATTGTGCAGCGGTAGAAGTTCACCAAGACGGCTGATGACAGCTGGTTCTTCTTAAGTTGTCTTAAGAAAAATAGGCGCTGGTGAGCCTTCTTGACCAGGCTGGAGGTGTTGGTGGTCCAGGAAAGGTCCTTTGAGATGTGGGTCCCCAGGAACTTGAAGGATGAGACGGGCTCGACGGCCATCCCATTGATGTGGATGGGATCATGTGAGCCTGTTCGTCCCTTCCTGAAGTCCACAATGAGCTCCTTGGTCTTGTCAGTGTTAAGGAGCAGATTATTGTCGGTGCACCAAGTGGCCAGATGCTGTATCTCCTCCCTGTAGGCAGTCTTATCATTGTTGCTGATTAGACCAATCACTGTGGTGTCATCTGCAAATTTGATGATGGTGTTAGAACTGTTCACAGGCCTACAGTCGATGGTAAAAAGGGAGTAGAGGAAGGGGCTCAGCACACAGCCCTGTGGTACACCAGTGTTGAGTGTGACGGTGGTGGAGCAGATGTGGTCTGATCTAACATTCTGAGGTCTGTTAGTCAGAAAGTCCATAACCCAGTTGCAGAGAGACGTGTCGATATCCAGATGGCACTCTAGGCTAGTTCTTAAACAGCAGATGGCGCCCTAGGCTAGTTTTTAACAGCAGATGGCGCTCTAGGCTAGTTTTTAAACAGCAGATGGCACTCTAGGCTAGTTTTTAAACAGCAGATGGTGCTCTAGGCTAGTTTTTAACAGCAGATGGTGCTCTAGGCTAGTTCTTAAACAGCAGACGGAGCTCTAGGATAGTTTTTAACAGCAGATGGCGCTCTAGGCTAGTTTTAAAAAGCAGATGGTGCTCTAGGCTAGTTCTTAAACAGCAGACGGAGCTCTAGGCTAGTTTTTAACAGCAGATGGCACTCTAGGCTAGTTCTTAAACAGCAGGTGGCGCCCTAGGCTAGTTTTTAACAGCAGATGGTGCTCTATGCTTGTTTTTAACAGCAGATGGCACTCTTGGCTAGTTTTTAACAGCAGATGGCGCTCTAAGCTAGTTCTTAAAGAGCAGATGGCCCTATAGGCTAATTCTTAAACAGCAGATGGCACCCTAGGCTAGTTCTTAAACAGCAGGTGGCGTCCTAGGCTAGTTTTTAACAGCAGATGGTGCTCTATGCTTGTTTTTAACAGCAGATGGCGCTCTAGGCTAGTATTTAACCAGCAGATGGAGCTCGAGGCTAGTTTTTAACAGCAGATGGCGATCTAGGCTAGTTCTTAAAGAGCAGATGGCACTCTTGGATAGTTTTTAACAGCAGATGGCGCTCTAGGCTAGTTCTTAAAGAGCAGATGGGGCTCTAGGCTAGTTCTTAAAGAGCAGATGGGGCTCTAGGCTAGTTCTTAAAGAGCAGATGGCACTCTTGGCTAGTTTTTAACAGCAGATGGCGCTCTAGGCTAGTTCTTAAACAGCAGATGGGGCTCTAGGCTAGTTCTTAAAGAGCAGATGGCGCTCTAGGCTAGTTTTTAACAGCAGATGGCACTGTAGGCTAGTTCTTAAACAGCAGGTGGCGCCCTAGGCTAGTTTAACAGCAGATGGCGCTCTAGGCTAGTTCTTAAACAGCAGATGGCACCCTAGGCTAGTTTTTAACAGCAGATGGCACTCTAGGCTAGTTCTTAAACAGCAGGTGGCGCCCTAGGCTAGTTTTTAACAGCAGATGGTGCTCTATGCTTGTTTTTAACAGCAGATGGCGCTCTAGGCTAGTATTTAACCAGCAGATGGAGCTCGAGGCTAGTTTTTAACAGCAGATGGCGATCTAGGCTAGTTCTTAAAGAGCAGATGGCACTCTTGGATAGTTTTTAACAGCAGATGGCGCTCTAGGCTAGTTCTTAAAGAGCAGATGGGGCTCTAGGCTAGTTCTTAAAGAGCAGATGGCACTCTTGGCTAGTTTTTAACAGCAGATGGCGCTCTAGGCTAGTTCTTAAACAGCAGATGGGGCTCTAGGCTAGTTCTTAAACAGCAGATGGGGCTCTAGGCTAGTTCTTAAACAGCAGATGGCACCCTAGGCTAGTTTTTAACAGCAGATGGCACTCTAGGCTAGTTCTTAAACAGCAGGTGGCGCCCTAGGCTAGTTTAACAGCAGATGGCGCTCTAGGCTAGTTCTTAAACAGCAGATGGCACCCTAGGCTAGTTTTTAACAGCAGATGGCACTCTAGGCTAGTTCTTAAACAGCAGGTGGTGCCCTAGGCTAGTTTTTAACAGCAGATGGTGCTCTAGGCTTGTTTTTAACAGCAGATGGCGCTCTAGGCTAGTTTTTAAACAGCAGATGGAGCTCTAGGCTAGTTTTTAACAGCAGATGGCGATCTAGGCTATTTCTTAAAGAGCAGATGGCACTCTTGGATAGTTTTTAACAGCAGATGGCGCTCTAGGCTAGTTCTTAAAGAGCAGATGGGGCTCTAGGCTAGTTCTTAAAGAGCAGATGGCACTCTTGGCTAGTTTTTAACAGCAGATGGCGCTCTAGGCTAGTTCTTAAACAGCAGATGGGGCTCTAGGCTAGTTCTTAAACAGCAGATGGGGCTCTAGGCTAGTTCTTAAACAGCAGATGGCACCCTAGGCTAGTTTTTAACAGCAGATGGCACTCTAGGCTAGTTCTTAAACAGCAGGTGGCGCCCTAGGCTAGTTTAACAGCAGATGGCGCTCTAGGCTAGTTCTTAAACAGCAGATGGTGCTCTAGGCTAGTTTTTAACAGCAGATGGTGCTCTAGGCTAGTTTTTAACAGCAGATGGCACTCTAGGCTAGTTCCTAAACAGCAGGTGGCGCCCTAGGCTAGTTTTTAACAGCAGATGGTGCTCTAGGCTTGTTTTTAACAGCAGATGGCGCTCTAGGCTAGTTTTTAAACAGCAGATGGAGCTCTAGGCTAGTTTTTAACAGCAGATGGCGATCTAGGCTAGTTCTTAAAGAGCAGATGGCACTCTTGGATAGTTTTTAACAGCAGATGGCGCTCTAGGCTAGTTCTTAAAGAGCAGATGGGGCTCTAGGCTAGTTCTTAAAGAGCAGATGGCACTCTTGGCTAGTTTTTAACAGCAGATGGCGCTCTAGGCTAGTTCTTAAACAGCAGATGGGGCTCTAGGCTAGTTCTTAAAGAGCAGATGGCGCTCTAGGCTAGTTTTTAACAGCAGATGGCACTGTAGGCTAGTTCTTAAACAGCAGGTGGCGCCCTAGGCTAGTTTAACAGCAGATGGCGCTCTAGGCTAGTTCTTAAACAGCAGATGGCACCCTAGGCTAGTTTTTAACAGCAGATGGCACTCTAGGCTAGTTCTTAAACAGCAGGTGGCGCCCTAGGCTAGTTTTTAACAGCAGATGGTGCTCTATGCTTGTTTTTAACAGCAGATGGCGCTCTAGGCTAGTATTTAACCAGCAGATGGAGCTCGAGGCTAGTTTTTAACAGCAGATGGCGATCTAGGCTAGTTCTTAAAGAGCAGATGGCACTCTTGGATAGTTTTTAACAGCAGATGGCGCTCTAGGCTAGTTCTTAAAGAGCAGATGGGGCTCTAGGCTAGTTCTTAAAGAGCAGATGGCACTCTTGGCTAGTTTTTAACAGCAGATGGCGCTCTAGGCTAGTTCTTAAACAGCAGATGGGGCTCTAGGCTAGTTCTTAAACAGCAGATGGGGCTCTAGGCTAGTTCTTAAACAGCAGATGGCACCCTAAGCTAGTTTTTAACAGCAGATGGCACTCTAGGCTAGTTCTTAAACAGCAGGTGGCGCCCTAGGCTAGTTTAACAGCAGATGGCGCTCTAGGCTAGTTCTTAAACAGCAGATGGCACCCTAGGCTAGTTTTTAACAGCAGATGGCACTCTAGGCTAGTTCTTAAACAGCAGGTGGTGCCCTAGGCTAGTTTTTAACAGCAGATGGTGCTCTAGGCTTGTTTTTAACAGCAGATGGCGCTCTAGGCTAGTTTTTAAACAGCAGATGGAGCTCTAGGCTAGTTTTTAACAGCAGATGGCGATCTAGGCTATTTCTTAAAGAGCAGATGGCACTCTTGGATAGTTTTTAACAGCAGATGGCGCTCTAGGCTAGTTCTTAAAGAGCAGATGGGGCTCTAGGCTAGTTCTTAAAGAGCAGATGGCACTCTTGGCTAGTTTTTAACAGCAGATGGCGCTCTAGGCTAGTTCTTAAACAGCAGATGGGGCTCTAGGCTAGTTCTTAAACAGCAGATGGGGCTCTAGGCTAGTTCTTAAACAGCAGATGGCACCCTAGGCTAGTTTTTAACAGCAGATGGCACTGTAGGCTAGTTCTTAAACAGCAGGTGGCGCCCTAGGCTAGTTTAACAGCAGATGGCGCTCTAGGCTAGTTCTTAAACAGCAGATGGCACCCTAGGCTAGTTTTTAACAGCAGATGGCACTCTAGGCTAGTTCTTAAACAGCAGGTGGCGCCCTAGGCTAGTTTTAACAGCAGATGGTGCTCTAGGCTTGTTTTTAACAGCAGATGGCGCTCTAGGCTAGTTTTTAAACAGCAGATGGAGCTCTAGGCTAGTTTTTAACAGCAGATGGCGATCTAGGCTATTTCTTAAAGAGCAGATGGCACTCTTGGATAGTTTTTAACAGCAGATGGCGCTCTAGGCTAGTTCTTAAAGAGCAGATGGGGCTCTAGGCTAGTTCTTAAAGAGCAGATGGCACTCTAGGCTAGTTTTTAACAGCAGATGGCACTCTAGGCTAGTTCTTAAACAGCAGACGGTGCTCTAGGCTAGTTTTTAAACAGCGGATGGCGCTCTAGGCTAGTTTTTAAACAGCAGATGGTGCTCTAGGCTAGTTCTTAAACAGCAGATTGTGCTCTAGGCATGTTTTTAACAGCAGATGGCGCTTTAGGCTAGTTTTTAACAGCAGATGGCGCTCTAGGCTAGTTCTTAAACAGCAGATGGCACTCTAGGCTAGTTTTTAACAGCAGATGGCACTCTAGGCTAGTTTTTAACAGTAGATGGCGCTCTAGGCTAGTTCTTAAACAGCAGACAACACTCTAGTGCTCTAGGCTAGTTTTTAAACAATAGATGGTGCTCTAGGCTAGTTTTTTAGCAGCAGATGGCTCTATAGGCTAGTTTTTTAACATCAGATGGGGCTCTAGGCTAGTTTTTAACACAAGATGTCAAGACGTATAAAAATATGATACTTTTATGATGTATTTGACACATATCTGTTCTCTGTTAACCTATGTGTAAGTTTTTTTAAACTGACACACAAAGACTAAAACAAATCACTGTTTGGCAGGTTTTACTGTGTTAGTGAGCACATTTTGAACTTGTGCAGTATAATTGATCTGCTCATTTGTGTGTTTGTAGGATGAAACACCAGCTCTGGTTCCTGGGATGTGTTGTCCTCACTGTATTCCTCATCCTGCCACCTGCATTGTGTTTGGAGATCCTCACTACCGAACATTTGACGGAAAGATGGTGCATTTCCAGGGCACCTGCACATACGTTCTGACTCAGGACTGTGAGGGCGGAGACTTCAGGTGATTTGCGTATTTACTCACTCACATCTACAAAGTGTTAAGCAGCACATTTGTTTTCAACTCTGATAATAATAATAATAATAAATGTTTCTTGAGGAGATAATATAATACGTGATTTCAGAAGGATCATGTGGCATTGAAGATTGTGGTTTTAATGCTGGAAATTCAACTTTACCATCAAAGAATCGAATTGTTTTTTTAAAGTACAGTACTATACAAAAGTTTTAGGCCACCACCAGCTTTGGGAACATAAGACTTCCGCACAAATCTATCTATCTAAAAGGTATGGAGCAAGTGCAGGGTCATTACTTTTGGGTGAACTATACCTTTAATATACAAACAGCAAATTTGTGCACAATATTCAGAACAAAATTACTTTTGGAATCAAAAGACTAGCATCAAAAGTCTGTGTTTAACATGACCTCTTTAGCACCAAGCAACAGACTCTTATTATCTGCTATTTAATATCAAGCATCTTTCAGCATTTCTCGGAGTTCTTCCTTAGATTTAGCATGTTCTGTCTTTCCTTCTCTCTCCAGGTGAATCTCATACTGCCTGTAATATTGCCTATACGTACTATATATAAAATTCAGGTCTGGACTCTGTGGAGGCCATTTCATGACTGTCTTTGTTTCATCAGCTGTTTTTCCTCTGCAAAAATGATTTCATTACATTAGCAGTGTGCTTGGGATCATTACCACGCTGAAAAATACAACTGTTACAAATTAGGTGCTTTCTAGTAGGTATTACATAACGAATTAAAACCTGTTTGTACTTTAGGCAATATTAGCCGCATTTCCACTGTCAGGCCAGTGCGAGCCAGGGCTTTTATCGGGCCGGGCCGTGCCAATAGCCCGGGAGCTTAAGCAGTGAAGCTGAAATCATGTCACGTTTCCACTGTTGGGCTAGTAGCTCGCAGCCTGGCACGCAGACGATTAAAATGAAGTCAAACAAAACAAACAAATTACATGTTACTGTACAGTATTACATTATATGTCTATACGCATAGGCCTATTTATTTTCATTCATTATATTCGTTTACTCGCCGACCGACTGTTGGCATCGTACATCGAGTAGTCTGGCCACTAACGGAGGGATGACCCAGAGCACCATCCCTAAAATAAAACCACAGAAATTCTCCGGTAATAACTCTGTATAAAATGTATTTTACAACATCCTCGTTTCAGTAGACGCCATCAAACATTCAGCCCAAATGCTCCGGAGAGATCTAAAACATACATTTTCCCTTGGCTATATGACACTTAATAGGTAACTCCACTTTATTTAAGAGAATAATTTAAGGATGTTGCATATTATTCGGTTATCTTAAGTAAAGGAAACCA
The DNA here is from genome assembly GCA_903798195.1 of Danio kyathit. Lineage (NCBI taxonomy): Eukaryota > Metazoa > Chordata > Actinopteri > Cypriniformes > Danionidae > Danio > Danio kyathit. The sequence goes on along the minus strand of LR812536.1, from coordinate 11,659,003 downwards.
TTAAGTGTTTCAGGACATAAGAGCAAGTAATAAAATATAGGCTATAGCCTATTTATCGTTGCGCTCAGAAGCTATCCACACTCTGCATCAGTTTTAAGAAAAAAAAAATGTGTTTGACAACAGTTCTGGCAGAAATACAGATCAAACCAAGACAGAAACTCCAGTGTTTTTCATTCATTCTTCCATCTTTCTTTAACTCTTTCTTTCACAAGTCTTAAACAATTAGCCCCAAATAACCCAACTAGAACCTGTATTTTCTAGTTGTATTTTATTGAAAAGAATGAGAAGTAATATATAATGCCATTATACCCTCACTAAAACAAAATGTAAAACTGCAACTGGGGGTCTAAGAATTTTGCACAGTACTGTACTGTATATTAAAATAGCAAAACAGTTGCAATAATATTTTTTTTAAAAAATACTGTTTTTTCATGGTTAAATTGTGATAAGAAACCAGCCGTTCCCATTTTAGTGACCAGAGTCTGATAAAAAAAAATGCAAATAGCAACATGAAGGGCTCTATTTTAACGATCTAGGCGCAAAGTTCAAAGCGCAGGGCGCAAAAGCATTAAGGGCATGTCAGAATCCACTTTTGCTATTTTAAGAACCGAAAAATCCGCTTTGCGCTGCGGCGCATGGTCTAACAGGGTTGAGCTTGTTCTCTTAATGAGTTATAGGTGTGTTTGGAGAATAAACCAATCAGAGTCTCATCTCCCATTTCCTTTAAGAGTCAGTTGCGTCGCGCCATAGCGCATTTGCTATTTACATGGCGGATTTGTAAGTGGAAAAACTGAGCACTTCACTAGCGAGAAAACAGTTAAACAGATCATCTGCAGTGTGAGAATGAGAGAATGAGCCTCCCCATTCTTTACTTTCACTTTCACTCTCGTGGATGAGGAAATGTGTTGTACGCACAGACATCCATTAGCCTACAAAATTAATTTCGCTTGTTAAGCGCAAAGATTTGTTTCAAAACTATTTCCAAATTCAGTTCTAATTTCCAGCAAACGAATAAATAAACAATAATAACAAAGTGTGGTCAAAAAACTGAGTAATATCCAAACACACATGCTATGCCCCATATGGTCTAAAAGCTGACAGGTGAGCGAATCTAAGCTTGTTTTTAATAAAACAAATATAAATATGCATATAATAAATAATACGGCTAATAATAATAACATTATACAAAAGCAATTTGTCATGAATAAACTGAAAAAGCCCCCCGAGGTGAAGAAGGCATGAAGGCAGTGGTTTTTATATTTATGTAGGCTAGAAAGTAATAATCTTTGCATTATTTTATTCCTTTAATTCTTTTTTTATTTGTAAAGATATTTGCGTATTGCTCTACATCCTGTGTGTATTAAGCAATGTTTAAGAAAGGCGCACAACTGACGCGCTCTGCGCTGGACTTTAGACCTCCCCTTAGCTGGTCTATTAAACAGTCTATTTTAGTTTTTCAAAGTAGCAATGCGCCTCAACACACCTCCTTTTTTAGACCAGAACGCCTCTGGGCGCACATACAGTATGAGCGCAAATGCATTTGCTATTTAAACAGCGTGGTGCTAAACGTCAAAATGACTCTTGCGTCGAGCTGAAACTAGCAAACAACAATTGCGTCGCCGGGTGTATGATAGGGCCCAAAAGCAGCACAAAAGTGTTCAATGAGGACTTAAAAGATCATAATGATGAGTTGAACACACATGAATGTAACCAAAAATTCATAATTAAATGCTAAATGCTACTTTTGTATTTTAGTGTCCATGTGTCTAATGAGGACCGAGGACGTAAAGGAGTGTCTTGGACTAAAGAAGTGACCGTGTTTATTGGAGATGTTGTGGTACAGCTTTTTCAGGACTGGATTGTCAAGGTAATAGGTTTTTACATTGTTGTTTAAACCTTATTAGAGTTGCATTTTAAATTATTATTAATATCCTACTAATAATCATGTTGTCATAGTCATATTTGCATAATAGTCTGGGATTGGTCTTCTTTCTTACACATGTAAGAAAATGTTGTGTTGTGATTTTTAGTGTTATATGCAGCTAAACTGGAAATGTATGATTTTATTTTTATATGTGTTGAACATTGACAAATTTGTAATGATTTTTATTTTTATTCATAATTTCTTTAATCCTTCAGGTTGATTATGAGCCGGTCTCCCTGCCGTATCTTAAAGAGCCATATATTTATCTGGAGCGCAAGACCAACACCATCCTCCTGAACACTAATGTTGGCCTAAAGGTACAGTCTGTGCATATATTTACTCTGTCCCCTATAAGAAAGAAACATCATAATGTAGATCACAATATCTTAAATGTCTCTTCTTGGCATATCGTTCAGATTAAAGATAGAGTAAACAGAGAGCTTTGGAGACATTTCTTGTCTTTTAGATGGTCCTCTAGACTCGAGAAGAAAAAAATGATCTTACACACAGAGCTGTGGTGAAAAAACGTTTGAGAAATGGGTTCTGAGATTTTCAAAATGCATCATTATTCTTTCTCATATCGATTCTAACATTAGCTTTGAACAGTAGATGGTTATCTAGGTTAGGTTTGAACAGCAAATGTTCTTCTAGGCCTGTTTTAAACGGCAGATGTTGCTTTAGGCTAGTTTTTAAACAATAGACGGCACTCTATGCTAGTTTTTAGCAGCAGATTGCACTTTAGGCAAGTTTTTAACAAAAGATGGTACTCTAGACTAGTTGTTTTAAACAGCAGATGGCACTCTATGCTAGTTTTGAACAACAGATGGCGCTCTAGGCTAATTTTTAACAAAATACAGCACTCTAGAGTTGTTTTTAACAGCAGACGGCACTCTGTGCTTGTTTTAAACAGCAAATTTTGCTTTAGGCTAGTTTTTACCAAAAGACGGCACTCTAGAGTTGTTTTTAACAGCAGATGTTGGTCCAGACTAGTTTTAAACACTAGACATTGCTCTAGGTTAGTTTTAAACTCCAGATGTTTTTAACATCAGGTGGCACCTTAGACAGATTTTAGCAGTGGATGGTGCTTTAGGCTAGTTTTAACAGCTTAGGCTAGTTTTTAACAGCAGATGACACTTTAGGCAAGTTTTTAACAGCAGATGCTGGTATAGGCTAATTTTTAACAGCCTACCCTGCTGAAAAATCTAGCTTAAACCAGCCTAAGCTGGTTGGCTGGTTTTAGCTGGTCGACCAGCCTGGTTTTAGAGGGGTTTTGGCTATTTCCAGGCTGGTCAGGCTGGGAGTTGACCAGCTAAAACCAGCTATGTCCAGCTTAAACAAGGCTGGTCAAGCTGGTTTTAGCTGGTTTAAGCTGATCATTTTCCTAAGACCAGGCTGGAAATGGATGGAAACCAGCCTGGAAATGGCCAAAACCCCTCTAAAAACCAGGCTGGTCGACCAGCTAAAACCAGCCAACCACCTTAGGCTGGTTTAAGCTGTTTTATTCAGCAGGGTAGGCTAATTTTTAACAGCAGATGGTGCTATAGGCTATTTTCTAACAGTTTAGGCTAGTTTTTTTTTTACAGCAGATGACACTTTAGGCAAGTTTTTAACAGCAGATGGTGCTATAGGCTATTTTCTAACAGCTTAGGCTAGTTTTTTTTTTTTTACAGCAGATGACACTTTAGGCAAGTTTTTAACAGCAGATGCTGGTATAGGCTAATTTTTAACAGCTTAGGCTAGTTTTTAACAGGAGATGGCACTCTTGGCTAGGTGAGTCATGTAAGTTGGGTTTTATGTCACAAGATTAATGTAAACACAGCTCACTATGAACACTCTTGTAAGCATACACCGCCATCTGCTGTTGAAAACCAAGCTCAGAGTTGATTCAAAAGAGAATAGTGATGGATTTGAGAGAGGTCTGGATGCAGATGTATTTTTGTATAGATCTTGGTGCAGTTGCAAGTTGAGCTGCATGCAATGCTTTTAATCCGCACACCTAACCTAACCCCACCCCTAACCCTACCCCTTGCAGTGATGCCACTAGCTCCATTAAGTGCATTGTGTCTGACATTGTGTCAGTCTCAGCTTGCAATTGCAAATCTGCATCCAGATACTACTGATGCATTTTGAAAATCACAGAATCAGTGCAGAATCATTTCTCAAATAACTTTTCATCACAGCTCTAATTAGAAAATATACCAAATATGTTCAGATCTGCCAAGAGTGAGACGAAAGATCTTGAGACAAAAGATCTCAGATCCATGAGTTTAATGTGAATTCAAGTTGCTAATTCTATTCTTCAGATCATCTGCATGGCTAGCCAACTTTCATTCATTTTCATGAGTAGTTTGGATGTGATAGGACTTTCAATTTGTCTATACAATGTTTGTGATTTAAGGTGTTGTGGAATGGCCGTTCTCATCTGGAAGTCAGTGTTCCCGGTACCTACAAGAACCACATGTGCGGTTTATGTGGCAACTTCAACAATTACCCTCAGGATGATATGAAACTACGCAATGGACAAATCGCCACCTCTGAAGCAGCATTTGGAAACAGCTGGAAGGTTGAAACAAAAAAAATTCTTTTACCTGTGCATGTTTATTGATTTATGGGTTTGTAGTTTATGTAGCTGCATGAGTAAGAATTGTTGGTGGATAATGCGGGCAGTGGATGTTTATACTGAAAACATTTTTCCAATAGCTCTGACATGAAGTCATTAATGCATTAAATTAAAGTGTCCCGCTTATTCTTAGTTCAGATATTGCACATGATGTAGTGTTTAAAATGGTTGCATGCCACTTTATTTATACTTTCCCTAAAGAATGAACCAATTCTAAGCTCATTGAAAGGAGTCATCAGTATTTCCAGCTTTATTTTCTGCACAAACCTATGTAGGCTTGTTTCAAATTTGCGTAATGCCATAATGCCAGCATTTGCCACCCTATATATTGCATAATGCCACCTATGGTCCATAAGAACATCTCATTTGACCCTCAGACACTGTAGAGGCCTGGAAAAGTTTGGTTTGTTTTGACTTGTTGACAAGATATTATCTTTACTGTCTTTATCATAGTGCTTAATGCTGAGAAGAGCTTAAATTCAGATATGTTAGTTGCTTTGTGGCATGCACTTTAAACAGTCTACCAATCGCAACACACTGGGCCAAATCTGACCAATCAGAGCAAAGTAGGCTTTCAGGAAGGCGGGGTTTAAAAAGACCAGATATATAAATGCTGGTTTAGACACTGAGAGGAAAGACCTAATGCTGCAGTGGATATTTTCAAAAAAATTTTTTTAGTCCTTGGATGCACTGTAAAAAGTGATTACTTACTTTACTTAATAAAAAAATGAGTAAACCCGTTGCCTTAAAAGCGACAAGTTGACTTTACTTAAATATATGAGTAATCCCATTGTAACTTGGAACTGTTAAGTTGATTTAACTTAATATTTTTAATTACGCACATAGTTAATTTGCTTAAAGATGTTAAGACAACAAGTTTAGTCACTTATTTTAAAGGGCCATGAAACCCCCAGTGTCTCAGCAGGGTGTTTTCACACTTCCAGTTTGAAAAAAGGCAGGAAAGTGAGTGAGTCCAGCTTTGTTTAGGTGGGAGTGTCGAGTGGTGAAAGAGGGAAGGGTGCATAAAAAGGGGAGTTTCATTACGTGTACGCGCTGATTTTCACAGAGGCAACAGAAAAAACAGACGCAGGGGAGATAGACAGTGATTCAGAGAGCAGCATTTACAGCGGATCTGAGAGCTGAGTGGAAGTGGAGGATTCTCAGTCCATAATATTGTAGCGATATTACTGTAAACTAGAACTTGTAAACTGAAAGAGTACTGCTGACGATACTAACTAACTTTGCCATTTAAATAAACACAAATAAAGAACATTGATCACACACTTACCAAACTTGTAGAGACAGGATAATCAACACGAACTGGAACTGTGTCTATTTTTAAACGAAGACGAGTGGCAAATCTAGATTTCACCATTTCCAGATGCGAAAAGCTCTCTGGTAAAAAATGTTCCTTGCAAACGTATTGTTGTCGCGTGTTAGCAGACCACTGTAATCCACACATGTCCACACACGAGCTGTGCTCTCATCATGAGGAAATGGAAACAAAACCATTGTTGCGCACATTTATAAACGCAACACTGACGACCCATGTCTCTGAACAATTCTTCTACTACTTAATTGAATTACGGTTGGCAACACAACGTGGCGTCTCTCTGAACACTGTAACAGTTAAAAGGACTCTGAAAAGCTATAGCATGCATATTACAGTTTTTCTCAGTGGCTTTGGTGCATTTCTCACAACACTATTTACATTTGCACAGCAGTTAATGCATTTCTCAAAACAATTAGTCATTTGTGCGTATCACAGTAGCAGTTTCTCATTCCTTCCCACAAATTGCAAATGCTTTTGGACATGCATCAACTGCTTTCATACAACTTTCTGCTGTTTTATAACATTATCATTTGCTTATGTCATGTCAGTCAAAATGAACTAAACTTGTGTCTGCTGAATAGTCATTCCATATAAAACTAATAGTCCTCATTTCATTACTTGAGTCATTACATACAAAAATGTTGAACTTGTTGTCAAAATCTGTCAAGCTAATTTTATTAAAAAAAAATTAATCTTTTTTTCCAGAAAATTTGAATTAAAAAAAAAAGAAAAAAGAAATTGATTTACTCACCTGTGTATGTTGTAGGTTCAGTTTCAATATGTACTGCAATATTGTTTACAGTTGTGCACAGCTCTACCCAAAGGGAGTTTATGTTTGTTGTAAATAAGGATGTGTTTATTTTTTTGCACAATGCTGTCAATAAATTAGAATTGTAAAGAGCAAATGTAGTAAAAATGTGAAACATACATATTCAGTGTCTTGTACTCAGATACCTCACTAATGCAGTGATGTCTAACTTTACTGTAGTTTTCAAATGGCTGTGCTAATAGTATATAGTGCTGTCTTGAGCATTTTCAGGAAGTGTCACCAAAATATGATTTCTGCATTGGAAAAAATGTCCAGAGTAAACTGTCATTATGAAAACATGACTAAGCCATTTGACTATCTTGTTCATAAACAATGGTGTCAGGACTTTACATCTTGATGACACTGACACTTTCATTGACATCAATACTTGCTTTTGAGGAATGAGCTATTCGTTTTGAGCAAGTGACATGCTTGTGCATGTTATCCACTAGGTTTTGCAGTTTGTACTAATTGTTTTGAGAAATGCATTAACTGTTGTGCAAATGTAAATAGTGTTGTGAGAAATGCACCAAAGCCACTGAGCTGTAATGAAGTTGCATCTCGTTCACACTAGAGCGCGCTGATTGGTTTGAACCAAGTCTTTCTCATGAATTACTGAACAGATGTGCTGAAAACCTAATGATGTCACTTTGTACCGGCCGGTACAGACAACCAATCACCACGCTGGAATTTACACAATGATCTCATTGCTGTGACGTTCATTTTTTTTTTTTTTTTCATTTTTTACCACTTTTCCTGGGCCGGGTCACGGGGGCAGCAGTCTTAGGAGAGAACCCCAGACTTCCCTTTCCACAGACACTTCCTCCAGCTCCTCCGGAGGGATCCCGAGGCGTTCCCAGGCCAGCCGAGAGACAAAATCCCTCCAACGTGTCCTGAGTCTACCCCCAGTTCTCCTCCTGGGGAGACATGCCTGAAACATCTCCCCAAGTAGGTGTCCAGTAGGCATCCAAAACAGATGCTCGAGCCACCTCAGCTGACTTCTCTCGATGTGGAGGAGCAGCGACTCTACTCCGAGCTCCTTCCGAGTGTCAGAACTCCTCACCCTATCTATAAGGGTGCGCCCTGCCACCCTGCGAAGGAAACTCATTTCGGCTGCTTGGGTTCGAGATCTTGCCCTTTCGATCATGACCCAAAGCCCATGACCATAGGTGGGAGTAGGAACGTAGATTGACTGGTAAATCAAAAGCTTTGCCTTTCGGCTCAGCTCCTTTACCACAATGGACCGATACAACAACTGCATTACTGCTGCCGCTGCACCAATCCGCCTGTCAATCTCATGTTCCATCCTTCCCTCACTCATGAACAAAACCGCAAGATACTTGAACTCCTCCACCTGGGGTAAGGACTTTCCTCCAACCTGGAGATGGCAAACCACCTTTTTCCGGTGGAGCACCATGGCCTCAGACTTGAAGGTGCTGAATCTCATCCCAGCTGCATCACACTCGGCTTTCTTTTTAAACTTATTAGCTAAATATATGTGTCCTAATAGTATTTTTAACAACGTGGGACATATATATGACTGTCAACATCTCAAAAAAAGTTTTTGGTGTTTCATGACTCTTTAAGTAAAGTCAACTAATCATTTTATTTACAGTGCGGATGTAATTTTTTTGCAAATGATATTTAATATTAAATTAGGAAGCTTTCAATACAGCATATTAATCATTCATTGCAAATGTTTACAGTTCATATTAAACGTGTATCTCCTTTCAGGTGGGCAATGGAAATTCAAGTGTTCAGTGTCCTGACGTGAGGAACATTAGCCCGTGTAAGGAGGCTGGATACTCTGCTCGTAAGACAGCAAACTCTCGCTGCGCAGTGCTGAAGTCTCCTGTGTTCGAGCGCTGTCATAAACTGGTCCTGCCCGAGATGTTCTTCGCCTCATGTGTGTATGATCTGTGTGCCTGCGGGTCCAATATGGACGACTGTTTGTGTGATGTGTTGGAGGCTTACGCGTCTGAATGCCGTGAAGCTGGGATTATCCTGCAGTGGAGGACGCCGACGCTCTGTGGTGAGTGAGATAAATCACAATTAGAGAACATTTTTGAACATATTTGAACTTTTTTATATTTTTACTAGTGGAGGGCCGTTATTGGCATTAACGTGCTGCGTTAACGCAAGACTCTTATCGGGCGATAAAAAAAAATATATCGCCGTTAGGGTTGTGAGCTGGATCTATTCTGCGCAAGCTATGATGACTTTCACCTTGATATTTTAGCGCAGATGTATACCTGACCGGTGAGCCGTCTGACAAAAAAGTGCCCTTCTGAATCAAATCAGCAGGATGTCCTTCTGGATCTTTCACTTACTTCCAAAACACTACTGACTACGCTTGCATGGACATCTGTAATCTAGTTATTTGCCTTAATAGACAATAATATAATTATGGCGTTTACGTGAAGTGCTTTCATGTAAGAGTTTCCTGTAATGTTGGGTGACTTTAACTCCAGTTCGGCAGTTTCACTTTCACTCATGAACATTTCATTCATGCCGCCGTGACAAACTGGGGTATTAGACGCAAATAAGGAGTAAGGACTGGTGAGAGTGTTATGGAATTTATTAACGCACGCCAAATGGAAAGAACTTGTGTGTGTGTGTGTGTGTGTGTGTGTGTGTGTGTGCGTGCAGGCCTTTACTGACAGCCGCGTGTGTGGATCTTGTCAGAAAATATGGCAAAAAGTCCTACTTGATGGTAATAGTTTGATTGCGGTGTTTACTTTAATAATGCCACTAATACATGCATACTCCACGTCTTAACGCCCCATTCACACGGGGCGTCAGCTTCAACGCTTCCCATTCACTTTGAATGGGTGACGTCAGGCGTTGCCGAACTGCATTGTGGATCCGTCGGCGCCACTTCAGAGGCGTTGCTCGCTGCAGAAGTTGGGACATGCTCAACTTTTCAAGCGCCGACGGAAGTGTCAGCCAATCAGATCGCTGTATGCAAATACACCAGCTCCAACAGTGGCCTATTGCTGACTAATTTCATTGGCTGACGCTGCCATGACGATCGCGTCAGCCCCAACTTCAGACACGCCCTCTGTCAAGCGTTGAAGCTGAACAATACTCGTGTGAATGGGGCGTAATTCCATTTCTGCTTAGTTCAGTTATGACTTTAGTCAGATTAAGGTAATCAAAAATCGCTGTTTGGAGCTTATGTAGGCCTACAGTTCAAAATTCATGTTTACCTGAATAAACAGTTAGTAAACACAAGTACATCTTATTGAACATTATTTATTTTCATCACCAATTATCGTAGTAGAACAGTTTCTCAAGCAGTTTGTGATGTATTTTGGAAATCGGAGATGAGCCCCTGGTCTAATGCGCCACCTGACTTGAGAAACCCGTTCTCAAAGACTTACTTTTAGTCATTATTTTGGTAGCACACATATTCTGAATGCCTTCGGCAGAATTCAAATGAGCCATTTTAATCTAGATTAATTCCAAGATTACAGTGAGATTAATCTAGATTAAAAAATTTATCTATGCCCACCTTTAATTTTACATTCAACAAATTTTAATTTCATTGGCAAGGATGTTTTTTTCCAGATTTTCCATTTTTCATCGGGTTTAGATCCTGATCGATCGGTTAGTACAAATACTCTTAAAGGTCCCGTGAAGTGCTTTGAAATGTGCATTTTTTTATTCAATGTTTGACATAATCTCAACTGAAACATAAAGAGAAGGTGGCACATATAGTAACTCCTTCCCTTTTAAAACACAGCCAACAGTGTTTTGTTTTTATTATATCTCTGCCAGTGAGAGTGGTTGAGCTCAAGCTCATGAAATGAAAAGCAAACGAGAAGCGTCTTGAAAGGGGCGGGGCATGTCAGATACTAGAGAGCATTCGATTGGTCAGGAGATTTGATGAGAAACTGAAGTATGAGGTGACGTGTAAAAAAAATAGCAAAACTGCAAGCTTTGGATGTTTAAATAAGGTTTATATCTTGTTGTATAATGTTGTATACTGTTTTGGAGCACACTAGCTAACAGATAAAATATCACCAATAACCTTTATTTTAATTTCACAGGACTTTTAAGTGCTAAAACACTGTCGAGATTGATTCTTGCCCTAAGAACTTACGTTAAACTGAAATGCAATTTTAGCTGCAAAAAATTGTATTGAAGCAATTGCCCATTGAAATTCTCCTCTCATGTATTTGTCTTTCATGGACGACTAATCGTTTTTGATCACTTGACTGAGTTAGTGACAGTGTAAACACAAAATGTTGTACTGGTTTGCAATGAATTCTCTTCTTATGACTGAAATGCTTATTGCTTTGGTCTTTTTAAATGTTAGTTAATGTATTTAAAAACATGAACAATACATTTATTGCAGTATTTATTCATCTTTGTTAATATTAATTTAAAAAGTTGTTCATTATTAGTTCATGCTAACTCACAGTGCATTAACTAATGTTAACAAGCATGAATTCTGATATTAACAATGCATTAGTAAAGTTCATTAGCATTATTCATTATTAGTTTGTTAATACATTAACTAAATAAACCTTATTGTAATGTGCTATCATTTTTTATACTGTGCTTCAGAATGTTTTTCATATAGCTTAAAATGCAAATAAGCAATTACCTTAAAGTTGAAGAAATATCTCTACTATGTTTTCCTTATTTTAGAATTTACTGTGCTGTAGTCTAACGTCGTCTTTCCTCTTTTCTACCCCTGCAGCTGTGGGTTGCCCGCTGGATCGTGGTTATGTATTTGATGAATGTGGCCCGCCGTGTCCCAAGACGTGTTTTAATAAAGACGTGCCACTCGGCGTGATCGAGGCCCACTGTTTTAAACCCTGCGTCCCAGGATGCCAGTGTCCCGCTGGACTGGTGGAGCACAACGCCCACTGCATCACCCCCGAAAAATGCCCTAAAATTATCCACGACAATCTCTGAACATCCTGTGGAGTCAAATCAGTTTGTCTGCGAAGTCGGATTCAGTCTGGTTTACAATGAATTAATCCTGACCAAAACAAGCATTTATAGCCTGACATAACAAATTAAGGCACTGATCAAAATATTTCTTGCAGATTTATTAGTACATATATTTTTTTTAAATGTGCTACTTTTCAATTACTAATAATACTATCAACAATCCTTCAAATATCTGATTCAATCCAGTCATCTGCTGATGGATAAATGGGTATGGTGATAGCAGAGAGCGGGGACGAAGGTAACGTGGGACCAGTGGTGTAGTCCTAAAAAAAAAGGTGGTGTACTATTAAACCCGACCGAAATTTTAAATGAAAGTAGGCAAAGAAACGACGAAAGTCAATGCTTCTTTGATTCATTAGCTATATATATATATATATATATATATATATATATATATATATATATATATATATATATATATATATATATATATATATATATATATATATATATTTTTTTTTTTTTTTTTTTTTTTTTTTACATCAGTTACCTGTAACCATTAACTTCCACAAAAGGAAAAAAAATACTATGTCAGTGTAAGTCAATGGTTACAGGTTTCCAGCTTTCTTCAAAATATCTTCTTTTGTGTTCAACAGAAGGAAAAATAGAAAACCGGTTTGGAACAAGTAAAGGTTGAGTAAATGATGACAATTTTTATTTTTTGCGTAAACTATCCATTTAAAAAGAAAAAAATTCAAACAAATTTGTTCGTTTTAAAGGGAGATGCTAATAGTCTAATCCTATTTAATGATTTATGTTTAGGAATCTGTCTTCTGTTGTCGCTATTGTATACTAGTAGCTACTCTTTTAAATCGCGTATTGTTATGCGATTTATGAGTAGTCTTTGCCTCATCTTTTTTAGTGTTTTATATATTGTGTCGTTCCCTGTAGCGGTAGGCACGATTAAGACATGTGAAATACTGTTTTACAGGGGCGATTTTAGGATTTCTCTTGCCCTGGGGTGCGTTTCCCAAAACCATCGTTAGCCAACTAAGGTTGCAAGTTCCGTCATTACAAACATAGTTCGTTGATTTGCTGTTTCCCAAATCCATCGCTCCAACAAACATTCACAAACTGCGTCGCAAACTTAAGCACTTGAAACGACACCTCTGGAGCTGTAGTTAAAAGCAGTTCCTGGCTGTGTTCTATTCCCACTTATCCCCCCTATGCCCTATTCATTTAGAACATTCTAACATTCAAAGTTAGAATTATTAAAAATAAAAAAGCATTAAGTTAATCTCTCTTAGGTGTAATTTGCTTTCAAAGTATTTTTACAGTTCAGTTTCGGCGATCTTCATGTTTACAATTGTGCTCCCTTCGCGGTGCACTTTGAAAACAATTTGTTTATGTTATGTTAATGTTATGTTTCCAAAGCTTGTGAAAATAAAAAAACATAGCATACGTTAATTCTTTTATTTTATAGTGGGTTATTTATTAAGTTTCTCTGCTGTATATGACATGGGTCTGTTGGTTAGAACTTTCTGCTGTGGTTTGCATGTGTCAAATTGTAATTTTTTTTTTTAATAAATAAACAATATCCTAAATAATAATAATAATCATCATCATCATCATCATCATCATTATCATTAATATTATTAATATAATTATTAAAGTAAATATATTTATAATAAATGGCCTCATTATTTATTTATTTATATGATTTATATATGATATTAGAATAGTGTTAGCTTTTGTAAATGATTTTATGTTTTAGAATAGAATAATGTTCAACTTCTCAATAATATTTGTAAAGCAAACACAGGCCCTATATGTGCCATTTACATATATTTTAATTAATAGGCCTATGGAAAGCGAGTGCATGTTTTTACCAAAACTAATATTGGATTTTATTTTAAATGCGTGTTTGTGTAAAACAATATAATTTGCACAAAAAAAATGATGGGGTTGTTTTCTAAAGAAGTTACTCCACCCCGTTTAGAGCATCATTATGGGCGTTTTACATTATAACTAACGTGATTCAAGCGATGGATCTGCGACAGAGAAACTACGGGTTTTGGGAAACACTCGTCGATACATCGTTCTTTTGGCAAACGATGCATCGCACTATGATAGTTCAGCCGCGAGTTACGTCGTTGTTTGGGAAACGCACCCTAAAACAGATGTGGTTTGCTGATTAAATGAAAAACGAGCTGAAAACGGAGCGGCGGAAGTCTGCCACTGTTTTCATATCAAAATTAAAGGGGACTGAGGCGATCATTTAGTAATGTACAGTTCATGAGCTAATCGCAAAACCTTGAAAGGTGCTGAATAGAAATATAGGAGGGCTAAAGCGACACCCATGCTGTTTCATAAATTTACCTGAAAGTTTCAGCAAGACATCATTCAGCTGACTTGTCGTGGTCCTCAAAAAACTCTCACGAAATTTTCTCACAGCTGCTGCGGTCATCAGGGGCGGGGAATAGCACAAGTTAAACAAAAATGCACCAGTTGCAACAAAAATGCAACAAATTAAGATGCGAGTTAAAAAACCCTTCGGTATACAGTTAAAGGGGACATGAATACACATAAATTAGGGAAGTTTAATCAAAAAAACAAGTGAGTATACCGAGGGTATACGCAATTATTGATCCTCAGAAGTGGTAATACCCAAACAGCTCATGGAAAAAAGTAAGCATACTGAGTATACGTGAGTATAGCAAGGACTACACCACTGCGTGGGACGAAAGTAACAAATCGATTTTCTCAAATCCCTGACAACATTTGCTTTCCAGGCTATAACAGCACATTCAGCATGCAACCCTTGATGGAGCTACCAAATATCAGCTGATTTCGGGACTGTGTCCTGCAGTTAGCTCCGAATTTCAGTTTTTAAGTGCAGAAGGTAAATTATTGTAGCGGTTCTTTTTTCTTATTACAAGTTGTGTTTCTTACTACTTGTGTTTTCATGCATCAAAGTAATGATCAATCTACAGGTTATTTAGGGCAATAACATATCCTTGAGTTTGCAATCTCTGAGTTTTTCCAGATTAAAAGTAAATCAGGTTTAAATGGTAAGAGTTTCTGTGGGGATAAATGTAACACTGTTATTTATGTCCCACTGCTAATAGACAAGCCTTTTTTTTACTTCCACATTAGAGTTTTCAGTGTTTTGACTCATATGTTATATAAGATATATGCATATTGCCAATAATAATAAAAAAATCTTCATAAATTGTAGAAAATGTTATCATATTGCATTGTTGGATTGCTTTTGAAACATTTGATAGAGCTGAAATTTAAAAATGAAAATGCTGTTTAATATTTTTGCTAAAATAAAGGACAAATATGTTTGCAGTGAACATTAACAAGGTCATAGTCAGATATATTTAAAATAAACACGATTAGGCCAGTAAATCTAGCAAGTATTGTTACTTTCGTCCCTACTGACGGGGTCAAATGTAACAATGTGCAATTTATGTTTAAATTATTTTGAAGCTGCTCAATATTTTTTCAAAATACCAGCCGATATTGATCGACCACACTTATGAGACAGAATCTGCGGACATTTATTGCTATTCCTGCACAGAATTTTGTAAAGAATCTGCAGATTTATGCGGAGTTATTTTGGGAGTATTGTAACTTAAAAACTCAATATATGAAAAACAAATAGCTTTGTAACTTTTGTTTAATGTTTACAATGCAAATCCATATAGATTCACTTATTTGATAAACAAAGCAAGTGTCTCAGATAATAGATCTACTAAAAGACTGAAAATATTACTTTACAAACTGTATTGTCAATAAATCACATGAACATTTTCATATTAGTCAATAATATTACTGTTATTAATTTAAAAACTGCATAAATATAGATTTACACACTTTACACAAATAAATAAATAGATTTAATGATGGGCTACAAATCTGTGGAAATTTGCAGATTCCGTGTGGGCCTACTTATGAGTTAGTAAAAACCACAGCAAAAATATATTTCTATCTGAAACATTATTTTTAAAAATAGGTTTTAATGAAAAATGGTACTTTCGTCCCTGCTCTCCCCTACATTTTATTTTTTGTTTTACTCAAAAATATGTGAGATTTCAGGTCAAATGAGTTGCATATGTTGTTTTATGTTGTCCTTAAAGTGCTTATACAGTAGGGCATTTATTGAAACGCTCATCGGAAAAACCCTAGAGTATTACTGGTATGACTTTTATGAAAAATGATATTTGTAGTCAGTGTAACCATATATGGTTCTTTGCCCGATAAAGGGTTAACGCACATTTAATTTTTACTTTGTATCTAAAACCACATAGTAACCGTTCTCTACTGTATATTGCATTTAGGTTTAGTTTTGTGAGCTGGGGGCGTCTGTTTTTAATGGTGCTACTGTCTGTGTTAGTGTTCTTGACACTGTTGAACACTGATAGGATTTATTTTGAGCCAATAGGAAAAAGTTTTCCTGTTTTTCTCATTAGAAGTCATTGTGGGTTACTTTTTAGCAGTTTCTTGCCTTAAAAAAAATTGAAATGCTCTTTGATTTGAAACAAATTCATCAGTTTGATAATGCAGAGGATAATAATAATAATACAGTTAAATAATAAAGACATTTTAGCTTTATGTTTTAATAGGTCATTTTCTATTTTGTTGTTGCACTGGTGTTGTAGTTGAAATATTCCATACCGAACTTTAATAATAACCAGTATGTTATAATGACACTATATCAATTTATTTGCAACAATGACAGTGAATCTATATTAATATAAAAACACTATAAGAGCTAAATCTGATACAGAGCCTTCACAGAATGATTATGTGTGTTTGTACACTGTAAAAAAAATATCTGTAAATTGCAACGCAATCTCACGGCAATTCGTAACTTTTTGATTTAGTGGCTAATTCGTATGAATTCGTATGATCTAATTCGTACAAATTAGTACGATTTGCTCATCACCCAATGACAGTTGGGGTTAGGGGTGGGGTTAGGTGCCATGCCTCCTTTTAAAATCGTACATTTTCGTATGACTGAACTCGTACGAATTCGTACGAATTAGCCACTAAACTGACAAAACGTAAAATAGTTACGTTTCCTCGTGAGATCGACAGGTTTACGTATTTTGTGATTCATGTTTTTCCCCGCATTTATATATGCTTTTGAATTGAAGTGACTTTTATGAACATTTTTAATAGTTTGAAGTGATATATTGTCTGGGTTGGTGTTGAATATTACGCTGCAAAAACCTGGTAGTAAGCTGCCAGTACAGTTGCTGTTATTTTACAAACTTAGTTCTCTTGTCTTGTCTCAAACGACTGAAATGTCAATAAAAGTCTCTTAAAGTTTTATTGTTAAAGTTTGTTAAACTGTAGAGTTGAACTTTCTACATCAAAAGTTGACAGAGGAGAGATCAACATCCCATAATGCAATTTACAACTGTAAATGAACAGAAAGCACAAAATAGGGAAACTGTTAATTAACAGATATTTTTACAGTGTATGTTATATTCTTCAGGTGCATTGATTTTGTTTCTGTAAACCGTCAGTATTTGTGTGTGAAATATTATTGAATTTTTATTTTCACTGTAAGTCACATAAATCTGCAGGTTTTTTTTTTATTTTGTATCTAAAATGTATTACATTATTTCTTTTTAGAGGAAAAACGAATAAATTGTCAATTTCTGCAAGTCACTTTCTTCATTTTTTTTTGCACGTTTGTTTGGTCGACTCTGAATATAAAATAAAATGGTTTTAAAAAGCAGATCAATTTTGATAGATTTATCCAGATAAGCAAACTGCTTAAAACACAAATTGCATTTAGGCTTACGGTAGAAAATAAGCATTTACATCATTTTAATTATAAAAACTAATTAAAACAGAGCCGTAGCCAGCCTGGTGAAAGGGCTGGTTCTTTTTTCTCAAAAAGTGGAATTTTTTGCAGTTATATGCCTCATTTTCTATTTAACTATGAAATTTAAATACTGCCTCTTTTGTGACGTTTTAAGCTCTATTCTGAATTAGCTTGTCGGATGGTCATCATACCCACACATTTGACTATTTTAACCAAAACAGTATTCAAATCTATTTTAATATGGGCCGCTTTTAGTGCTTCACACCTTTTCATTGGTCATTTTTTGTTTCTAGAATAAGGTCCAAGATTTAGAATAAAAGTTACTTGTAAAATGTTTTCTCAACAATACAGTAGCGAAATATGTCATCTCTTATACGTCAGAGTATGTTTTCTTGCACAGCTGGATGTTCATAAAAAATATTTGTTAGCATTGGCCAAAACTGATTAGCTGAAGTCACACCTAAGCATCAGCCAACAGAGGATTCTGTTCTCTTAAAGCCTTCTTTGATGGGTTATTATCACTATTTATGATGGCATAGCAGTAAAAATAGCACAAATGAGCTCATGTATTGGACAAATTCTGGACCTTTGTCAGTGAGGGGGTCTTCCGACACACCCGAACCCCACCCATCCCCCCATCCCCCACCCCCGGCTACAGGGGTGAAAAACAAATCCAGAAACTGCCAAACTTTTTTGCTCTTAATTTCTGTTGATGTTTTAGGAACACATTCCAGGTGAATGATTATAATATACATACTACTACTACTAATAATAATAATATAATAATAATCTTATGTCAAAAGGAAAACAAGATTATTTTTGCTTACCCAATTGGCAGATTATTTTGCTTATTTTAAGGAAAAACTCACCTAATTTTGGCATATTATTTTAAAAAACAATTTTTTTTGCTTATCTAGAAAATGCTTCTTGATTTAAAAGTTTTTAGATATTTGAACTAGAAACATGGCAAAAAATCTTAAGTAAGAAAAGCTTTTTTGCATGTTGTTTTTATTTATTAAGGCTGTATGTTTGCTTATTTGTTTATTCATTGTACAGTAGCTACGAGATAGTCATGATTTGTCTGTAATCTGCCTCTGCAATCTGATCCTGATGGTTTCCCGAGCAACAGACGTGGCTTTGTTTTAATCATGCATCATTAATGCTGATAAACCCATTGAGCAGGTGAGACACTTTCTCTCTCTGTTTGCATTACATAAGGTAGAACTGCAGTTTTTGATCGCAAAGTCAATCTGATTATGTAGATTGCATGTGCGTTGTTTCATTCAGTTGCAACTAAATAGAGGCATAATTTGAGAATGGAGGAGTGTTTGCATCTGGTCTGCGAGTCTGTCGGTGTTGGTGAGGATGAAGAGGTCGGTGTGGATTTGATCTGTTCACTTTATAAGAGCGTCTTCCTCATCTCTGCCAGTCTGGATGAGATGAAGACAGCCATTTCACAGGTGAACCAGAGCTGAATGGTATGAATGTGATGAAGGAGAGAAAGAATGATCTATCTATTTGTCTGTCCGTCCGTCCGTCCTTCCATCTATCCATCCATCCATCCATCTACCTATCTATCTATCTATCTATCTATCTATCTATCTATCTATCTATCTATCTATCTATCTATCTATCTATCTATCTATCTATCTGTATCCGTCTGTCTATCCATCCGTCAATCCATCTGTCTATCTATCTATATATCTATCTATCTATCCATCCATCCATCCGTCTGTCCGTCCATCCATCCATCTATCTATCTATCTGTCTGTCCATCTATCTGTCCGTCTATCTATTCATCTATCCATCCATCCATCCATCCATCTATTAATCTATCCATCTATCTATCTATCTATCTATCTATCTATCTATCTATCTATCTATCTATCTATCTGTATCCGTCTGTCTATCCATCCGTCAATCCATCTGTCTATCTATCTATATATCTATCTATCTATCCATCCATCCGTCTGTCCGTCCATCCATCCATCTATCTATCTATCTGTCTGTCCATCTATCTGTCCGTCTATCTATTCATCTATCCATCCATCCATCCATCCATCTATTAATCTATCCATCTATTTATCTATCTATCTATCTATCTATCTATCTATCTATCTATCTATCTATCTATCTATCTATCTATCTATCTATCTATCTATCCATCCATACATACATCCATCTATTCATCTATCTATCTATCTATCTATCTATCTATCTATCTATCTATCTATCTATCTATCTATCTATCTATCTATCTATCTATCTATCTATCTATCTATCTATCCATCCATCCATCCATACATACATACATCCATCTATTCATCTATCCATCTATCTATCTATCCATCCATCCATCTATCTATCCATCCATCCGTCCGCCTGTCCATCTATCTGTCCGTCTATCTATTCATCCATCCATCCATCTATCTATCCATCCGTCTGTCCATCCATCTATCCATCCCTCCATCCATCCATCCATCCATCTATCCCTCTATCTATCTATCTATCTATCTATCTATCTATCCATCCGTCCGTCTGTCCATCTATCTGTCCGTCTATCTATTCATCCATCCATCCATCCATCCATCTGTTTATTTATCATTCTGTTATGTGTTCTAACCATCCATCCATCCATTGATCATACTGTATTTTGTTCCATCCTTTCATCCATCATTCTGTCTTTTTTTTCCATCCATCCATCCATCCATCCATCCATCTATCTATCTATCTATCCGTCCGTCCGTCCGTCCGTCTGTCCATCTATCTGTCCGTCTATCCATCCATCCATCTATCTGTCTATCTATCTATCTATCTATCTATCTATCTATCTATCTATCTATCTATCTATCTATCTATCTATCTATCTATCTATCTATCTATCTATCTATCTATCTATCCATCTATCCATCTATCCATCTATCTATTTATCTATCTATCTATCTGTCCATCTATCCATACTATCTATCTATCTGTCCGTCTGTCCGTCCGTCCGTCCATCTATCTATCTATCTATCTATCTATCTATCTATCTATCTATCTATCTATCTATCTATCTATCTATCTATCTATCTATCTATCTATCTATCTATCTATCTATCTATCTATCTATCTATCTATCTATCTATCCATCCTATCTATCCGTCCGTCCGTCCGTCCCTCCGTCCGTCCGTCCGTCCGTCCGTCCATCTAATCTATCTATCTATCTATCTATCCGTCCATCCCTCTATCTGTCCGTCTATCCATCAATCCATCTATCTATCTATCCATCCATCCATCCGTCCGTCTGTCTGTCTGTCCATCTATCCATCTATCTATCATTCTATCTATCTATCTATCTATCTATCCGTCCGTCCGTCCATCCATCCATCCATCCGTCCATCCATCTATCTGTCCATCTATCTATCTATCTATCTATCTATCTATCTATCTATCTATCTGTCTGTCTGTCTTCTCTCTATCCATCCATCCATCCATCCATCCGTCAATCTATAAGTCCATCCATCCATTCATCCATCTAATTTAAGTGTTAAATTACTACTAAAGTAGGGCATAGTGAATGAGGGTATAGGGGGTGATTTGGGATACAGCCTGAGTGTCTGGTGTGTTCAGGTCAGCGGTCGGAGCGGAGGATCATCATGTTCGGCCAGAGGAGTCCTGCATGTGCTTCTGCTCATAGAGAAACAGAGAGAACACAAACAACAGGTATTTATGATAGCCTACTTAAAGAGATGGTTCACCCAAAACTGAAAATCCTGTCATCATTTACTCACCCTTCACTTGTTCAAAACCTGTTTGAGTTTCTTTCTTCTGTTGAACACAAAAGAAGATAGTTTGAAGAAGGCTGGAAACCTGTAATCATTGACTTCTATAGCATTGTGTTCAATAGATTAAAGAAACTCATAAAGGTTTGGAATCACAGATGAGTGAATATTGAGCAGTTATTATCATAATTTTGTGTGAACAAGACTCATGCATGATTTACAAAAGACATTTAATAAAATGTTATTTAATGTTATATTACTAGTTTATACACAAGAATTTAATGGTCATGCATATTTATAATAATAAATGAATGCCATATTAAACATTTAATGCCATATTTAAAGACACTATTTAAGGATGTGAACCCACAAATTAAATCTAAATCTAAATACTTTTACTTTTTATTTGCACTGTGCAAATTGACATTTTTAAAAATATATTTTTGATATTTATTATTTGACTAGAGAATTCTGGGGTTGAAAATTATAATTACTTTATGTATTGATTTATTCATTTATTTATTTATGTATTTTATTTATTTTATTTTATTTTATTACTTATTTATTTATTTATTTTATTTATTTATATATTTATTTATTTATCTATTTTATTTTATCTTCAATTCTTATATATATATATATATATATATATATATATATATATATATATATATATATATATATTATTTATTTATGTATTTTATTTATCTTATTTTATTTTATTTATTTATTTATTTATTTCTTTATATTATTTTATTTATATATTTATTTATTTAGTTATGTATTTTATTTATTTATTTATGTATTTTATTTATTTATTTATGTATTTTATTTATTTATTTTTGTATTTTATTTATTTATTTATGTATTTTATTTATTTATTTTTGTATTTTATGTATATATTTTTTGTTTATTTATTTATGTATTTTATTTTATATTATTTATTTATTTATGTATGTATTTTATTTTATCTTATTTTATTTTTATTTAATTATGTATTTTATTTATTTATGTATTTTATTTATTTATGTATTTTATTTTATTTTATCTAATTTTATTATTTTACTTATTTATTTATTTATTTATTTTATTCTATTGAATTTAATTAATGAATTAATTTATTTCATTTATTTATTTTATTTTATTTATTTTGTATTTATTTATTTTTTTCTAGCTGCACTGGGAGCTCCAGATGTTGAAGGCTGGTCGACTTAATAATACTCTGAAACAAAACACACACTCTTCCATGATCAACTTCAGCTCCATACAACAGGTAAAATCAAGTTACGTTATGTTACGTTACATTACATTACAGTATGGTATACTCATGAACTCAGAATAATAATTTTATTTTATCATTTATTCTGTGCTCCAGTTTCCCCCACAAGTCCAAAGACATTCTGTATAGGTGAATTGGGTATGCTAAATTGTCCATAGTGTGTGTGTGTGAATGAGAACGTATGGGTGTTTCCCAGTGATGGGTTGCAGCTGGAAGGGCATTCGCTGCGTAAAACATATGCTGGATAAGTTGGCGGTTCAATGGTGGTGGAATGATGATCATGTTAATCACTTTAGAGAAAGGGTTGTGCATCCTTTGTGATTATTCATATTGATTTTCTTCTATAAGCAGGATCCAGAGCAGATCAGTATCTTGTGTCTTCAAAACAGAGCCAGGAGACTTTACACCAGGTAAACGCATACTCTCTCATACTCATACTCTGTTATTGCTTATAATTGACAATGGACAAAGTGAGCATCCTTTCCTACTCTTTTCTTTTCAGACTTGTTCTTGATGGGGTTTGGAGTGTCCTTCCATCGATTACTCAGAGAGACTCTGGCATAATTCGACCAGGAAAGATTTATCCCAGCATTTCTGACATCCTGGAACTCCTGGACTACAAATATGACGTGATCAGAGAGCGACTGTACAGAGAGATGTTACAAGATGAGTTTGGTAAGTGATAATCAGCCTCATTATGGATACGTACCCGGGTCTACATTTCTGGGCATAGCAAAATACGTAACTGGAGGTACGTCTGCTAGCAGTTTTGTTTTTTTGCAAATCCACCAGAGGCCGCTGTGTATGCTTTTTGATGATCTCAAATTTCTCTTGCACGTCCTCTTTTTGCATTAATCCACCAGAGGGCGCAATACACACTTCAGCTGACCAGGCCAGCTTGCTGTCGACTGACTGACTGACCGACTGAATGACTTGCCCACCCCCTTCCCAAAACCTAACCGATAGTAGTTTCAAAAGCAATCTAGAAAAAGAAAAGCAGTCACAGCCGCGTGATTTCACCACGTTTTCAGTCTGTTGTTTCTTTATTTCTTTATTTTTTGCTTTTGTTTTACCTGGTTTTCGGAACAGTTCTTCGCCGCACTAAAACCCCGTCCTCATGGTCAACTCAGCCCCGCGTCCCAAGTCCATCAGTGTACATGGCCAGCTACTGTGCAAACCATAGACTGTAAAAGATATGGACGTAGTATCCGTGACGTCACCCATAGGTTTCTGAACACTGCAAAAGAAGCCACAAGTAGGCGCGGCCAACCGTCGCCATTTTTTTAGCGCGTCATCGCACCAAACGCGGCATACCAAATAAGTGCAAAGAGGTGGAGAGTGAGCGGAGCTACAGACACATGCTGGATTCTCAGCATTTTGCTTACACCTGGCTAAGACAGACTTTTTACTTTGGAAGAACGCTTAATACTTCATTACCTGTGACTCGTTTGTGTTCTGACCACATGTGCTTGGTTGTACACTATATCAATAAAGTATTTAGACTTTTTAAAACACTGCTGTAATACATTGAGCCACTAAACAGTGTTCTTATGACGTTTTTCGACAGGAGGAAAACGCGAATTACTATCAAACACTTCAGATATAGTCTGTGTTAGTAATTGCAAGGCTGTTTATAAAAATCCAGCTCTAACACTGTACGACAACGCTTCAGATGACTGTTCTAGAGCCTGCAGCTAATTAATCTGTCAGACTCTGGAGTGCATTACAGCTCTAAAGAACATTATAAATGATAAATGATCTTAAATAAAACAAATACATTTATAGAGATGGTATAGAAGTATATAATTTCACTCACTTGTGAAATGGAGGCAACTTGAACGGTTTGTAAGCACAATTAAATCCACACAGCATGCCATATCATCTGATAATTGCAGGAAATAATTCCAAAAGGCAAATGACGGTGTAAAGAAACATTAACCAAAACAAAAACACGATGTGTATGTCGAGCTCAGCGGCTAATTAGCCAGAATCAGCTGAGGTGACGAGACAGCGACCAGCGAGGGTTAGCTGTCACTCAAGTGGCCACGCCCTTAATTATGCAAACTTAATATAACTTAATAAAACGAAACGGATGAGTTATAAAAATATTCACCCCCCTCAGAGTTGTCATAAAGGGTAATCATGGCTATATGCACCAAAGCCATCGTTTGTACCAGGCTCTAAACATGTTTTTATCAGCTGTAAAAATGGCCAATTTACCAATGCAGAAAGAAAGCTCTTGGACTTCCTGGAGCCAGCCCCCCAGGCGAGTCGATGAATTGCAGTTTTAGTTACTTCCGTATTGGCTTCCTGAGGGAGAGCGGGAGGTTGCCGCTTGGTGCAAACTGGTAACAGTTTCCGAATGCTCTCTTTGGAAGAGGATTTCAGCTGTAGTTTTTGTACATAATAACAGGTGTTGTTTGGTGGGACTCAATGTCAGCGTGGGATCAGACAGAAAGCGTTTGTAAACTGGGAGCGTCTGCAGAGCAGGCCTTCAGACACAGAGATTGGCTTCAGGTGTGTGGGCTACCCGGGGCCCTCCGGTGCTACAGGTACGGCAAGTTCTTTGTGCATTTGTAAGTGGGTCAAATTAACCTAGTTAAACCTTTAAATGTCACTTTAAGCTGAATACTAGTATCTTGAAGAATATCTAGTCAAATATTATTTACTGTCATCATGGCAAAATAAAAGAAATCAGTTGTTTAAAATGAGTTGTTAAAACTATTATGTTTAGAAATGTGTTGAAAAAATATTTCTGTTAAACAGAAATTGGGAAATAAAAATATACACAGCGGCTAATAATTCATATTGAATTTGTATTTGATGATTGTAGGAGCTGTGGTTCTGTGGTCCTGCGAGGCTGTCCTGAGAATGTTCAACCCAGAGGTCAGGCTTGGTCGTCCAAACCGAGGGAACAGGCTTGGTCTGCCGTCATCGTCCTGTCGGAGCTGGAGTCACATTATCAAGATGAGAAGGAATCCATCAGTGCACTTATGAACAGGTCTTTCTCTCTTATCCATTGGTTGATCAATGCTATTTTGAACTAATATTTGCATTTTAAAATACTGATACTGTTCAATTCAAGTTTCATTGTACAGTATAGCGCTTTTCACAATAATTCTTTTTTCAAAGTAGTTTTACAAAAGATGCACATTATTGCATTGCAATCACATTCAGAATAGCTAAGGTTATGTCCAACAAAAGTATTAAGTATTTCTAACAAAATTACTAAATGTGTGCGTAATATATTTAAAACACAAAACCCCAATAAGTCAAATAGTGAATAATGTAAATGGTTCCTGTCATTATAGTTTTGCATTTTTAAATTAGTTTTTATTTTGATACTATTTTGGAATTTGTTATTTATTTCAGTTTAGTTTAATGTCATTTCAATAATGGTTTTGTTAGTTTTAGTTTAGCTTTTATTTTGTGAACGCATTTCTGTTTATTGTTGAAATATTTAGTTTCAGTTTTGGTCATTCTAGTTTATGTATATATAGTTATTCATTCATTCATTTTCTTGTCGGCTTAGTCCCTTTATTAATCCAGAGTCGCCACAGCGGAATGAACCGCCAACTTTTCCAGCACATGTTTTACGCAGCGGATGCCCTTCCAGCTGCAACCCATCACTGGGAAACATCCATACACACTCATTCACACACATACACTACGGACAATTTAGCCTACCCAATTCACCTATACCACATGTCTTTGGACTGTAGGGTAAACCGGAGCACCCGGAGGAAATCCACGCCAACACGGGGAGAACATGCAAACTCCACACACAAACGCCAACTGACTTAGCCGAGGCTCAAACCAGAGACCTTTTGTCGATCGTGCTAGCCACTGCGCCACCGTGCAGCCTTAGCAGAATTATCAGAACATGTTTTTGTCAAGTTTAGTGTTTAGTTTAGTGTTTAGTGCTCATCTTACATGAACTCTTGTAAAAACCTACTAGTGATGAAAATGAAATAATTGTTCGAACAAACACTGAACCCAAAACCACACAAATGCAATGAATAAAAGTAAAACAGAATATACAGAATTTAGCCAAGCTCCTTCACATTAAAGATCTTACTGTATATGTAGTTAAACATGAAAATACTATTAAAATACACACAGTGTAAATGTTGGTCTATCGCTGGATCCCTTCTCATTTAATGAGTAGACGTCAATGGGGCCAATCTTTGCTGGTCAATCGTCAAATCTTTGCTGGACATTATTAGTATAGAACTTTTAACCGCGTGCATACATGTAGCTTAGTCAAAAACTGTTAAGTCCCATAGCCCTTATACGCTTATTTCACACGACCGCCATTTTAGAACACGAAAGCGAGGCTGCGGTGGGAAGAAAGCCGGAAGTATAGGATCAGCACTGTAAACATTGCAACAATATGCTGTGTGCTATAAACCTCCAGCTTTTGCTGCGACTTCAAAATGCAGAAATGGTGTAAACATCACTTTAATATCATTCCGTTCAGTTAATATAAACAATTAAAAACATATTAGGCATCAAACAACATCATAATCTCTTTAAGAGTGATACACTTAAGTGTCCTCCTAGACTTCAGTCCAGGGCAGCAGGTAAACACCGCGGGGACTCTTCCCTGCTTCAGCCTATGTAACCCGGTGAGTGATAAAACAGTGCAGTCCTCTGTAGCACATCTTCGTGTTGTCTTTAACAGTGTTGTCCCGGTACTGAAGTTTTAAAAACGTCAATTTCCCGCTAACATTTACGCGCCGCTGAGCGCGCTCATAAACAGCTGATTTGCCGTAGTATTCACCAGTGCTCAACAGAATGACTGTGAAGGTCATCAGCTCGCTGCTCTTCACAGATTGAAAACACACATAGACTGATATTGGAGCGTTTTAAAGCCGTGAAGATCAGCGGATTCATTAGCGGATCGCTCGTCTGTGTTTGCACTCAGTAAACAGCAGTGAGGTGAACTAATGACAGCCAATCAGAGTGATTTCTGTTGAGCACGTGAACACAATGGCCAATCAGCGCTGCTTAAGAACTCCACAGACAGTGTCTTAAATGTTAACGAGAAATTGGCGTTTTTTTACATTTCATTACGGAAATTTTGTATCGTGACTAGTCTAATATAGTGAAAGAATCAGTTCATTAACTTGAGTTTGATGAATGGCATCTAAAATGTGTGTTTGGGAAAGAAAACGTTAGCTAAGTAGTGCCATTTCCCTTAACTTAGCTGAAAATGAGGTCAAATATCCCTTTTTATTTTCACTATTCATTCAGAACGGACCTTTGGGTCACTCGGAAAGCGCTGAAATCATAAATTTGTGTCACTTTCTCTTCGCTGATAAGATATACAGCCAGGTACACAATATTCCTGTGTGACTCAGGCGATACTTCCGGGTTTCTTCCCACCGCAGCCTCGATTTCACTTAATAATGGCGGCCGCGTGAAATCAGTCTATAGGGCCCTCCCTATAAGCGAACTAAGCGGCTGCTTAGGGCCCCGCCGCCACGCCTTTGCTTTATTGCTGGCCCCATTTATATACCTGATTTATATTGGAAATTGGACCGCGAAAATGAAACGAATATTCTTCAGGCGTAGTAAAACTGAGGGGGAAAATGGCGACGAGAAGAGACGAGCACAAAATCATTTTAGCATCGCTTTTAAGTGCTTATGATGATGTTAAAGACATAATCTAACAGCACATTTATCGAAAATAGGCAATTACAGATTAGTAAACGTCCTCTACTTGAAAAATGAAATATTTTTTTTCCTGGTTTTACAGACCCTCTTTTTTTTGTCTAAAACGCTTTTAACTGATATGCAATACTAAAGTATCTTTTACTGACATCTTTGCACACTGGTAATATTTGTTCCTGAGACATATTTATAAAAGTTATGTTCTAATTGAATTAATCCTAGTTTAATATAAGCTCTGGATCCTGCATTTCAAATGTAAGGAACAGGGAAGGAGACTGAAGGGAATAATATAGTTTGTGTTTGGGTATTAACATTAACCCAGTATTTGTTGCTTCCCTTTTTCTTATATGTTTTTTATATTAATATTTTTGATATTTATATTATTTGCTTATTGATTTTATTATTAATGGATCAGTCTTTGCATTAATGTGAATTGTTCTTTTGTTTTGTTTTTTTTGAGTTTTTAATGAGTTCAGGATGGATATTTTATTATTATAAGGAAATTATAATAAAGTAACGCATTTTCACTTTTGGCTAACTATTGTTCAGTATCGTTTCACTGCAGGAATGCAGGGTTTTTGCTTTTGGAATTTATAAAAAATAACTCAACCTAGAATCTTTTATAGAATCTTCAATCTGTTTGCTAAATTAATAAAATATGTTTTAAACACTCCAGATGGACGCAAAGTAGAAATCACTGGTCCCATTATTAAAGATTGTTTAATTCTTCATTTTTGAAGCTGCTAGTTGACAAAAACAGTGCTGTTTTAAAATGTCCAAATCATTCGGACAGATATTAAGTAGAAGAAATCAGGCTTTACTTTTCTGTTTTATTGATTGTATCCAATAAGCAATATAATCATTGTGTGCCGGTTTGCAATGGCAATACTCCACTATTTAGTGCAAGGTAGGGCCCCAAAATTATTCTGCTTAGGGCCCCCAAATGTACATGGCCGGCCCTGAGTCCTGGATTATTGCTTTTAACATTGTAAAATGTTTGTTTCTATCTTCTAATGTACAGCTTTTCTGTTTATATGTACTTTATGTATCTCATGATGTTATTTATTTATACTTTTTTAACTTCTACTCTTTATTTGGTTTAATATTATTCTTGTTTTTTTTTACAGCAATCTTTTAGCTTCTGTCATTATAGAATTTGTTTATCTGGGTGGGTGGTGGGGATTTGGGTTGTTTTATGATATAGTCATATGCTGTATTATTTCTATATTAAACAAAAACTGACACTCACAAAAAAACACACACAGTGTATAGTCAATCATTTGGAAAAACTGGCAGGTATAGCTCTGCTTAGCAATTGTATTTTTAAAGTAAAAGCCTTTAAAATTGGACTTGCTGTGTGAAAGGGCTGTCAAACTTATTTTCACAAGTGCAAAGCAACGCGTCCCTTGCTCTTGATTTACATGAATTTTCACTTTAATTTTCTGCTCGAGTTCAATATTTTAAACACAATTGAAGCGATTGGGCTATATCAGGGGTGTCCAAACTCGGTCCTGGAGGCCCCTGGAGAGTTTAGCTCCAACCCTAATCAAACACACCTGAACCAGCTAATCAAGCTCTTACTAGATATACTAGAAACTTCCCAGCAGGTGTGTTGAAGCAAGTTGAAGCTAAACTCTGCAGGACACCAGCCCTCCAGGACCGACTTTGGACACCCCTGCGCTGTATGCATGGGGACTTTCAATTTTAAATAAACCAGCTCAGGTGCTTCTGATCAACATGATGTCATGCATGCCATGTCAAAGCATTATAAAAATTGCTGCATTTAAGATCTGATTTAGTTTTAAAATGATCTTGCTAATGATCAGGAGTAGTGAATGTGATTTGTTGCTCCTGCAGAGTGGGTGATGAAGCTCTGCGTCTGATATATCTCAGTATGTGTGTCTCTGTACGGAGAGCCGAGAGAGAAGATCAGTCCCACACGGCAATGATGACCGCCAGACAACACTGGGACAAATGGTGAGTTACGCTTATCTGGAAGAACACATAAACACTGCAGGCATACACATATACATACTAGGGGTGTGCAATATTTATTCTCAGTTATTTAATCATAATTCTTGATCTAACAATGTGCGAGCTAAATCAAATCCCTTTGCAGAAAAATATCTATACAACATGTCATTTCAGTTTAGTTTAATGTCATTTCATTAATGGTTTTAATGGTTAGTTTAACTTTTATTTTGTGAACGCATTTCTGTTTATTTTGGAAATATTTCGTTTCAGTTTTGGTCATTCTAGTTTATTTATATATTAGTTATTCATTCATTCATTTATTCATTCATTCATTTTCTTTTCTGCTTAGTCCCTTTATTAATCTGGGGTTGCCACAGCGGAATGAACCACCAACTTATCCAGAACATGTTTTTACACAGCGGATGCCCTTCCAGCTGCAACCCATCACTGGGAAACACCTATACATACTCATTCACACTCATACACTACGGCCAATTCAGCTTACCCAATTCACCTATACCACATGTCTTTGGATTTAAAGGGGAAACCGGAGCACCCACGCGAATACGGGGAGAACATGCAAACTCCACACAGAAATGCCAACTGACCCAGGCGAGGCTCGAACCAGCGACCTTCTTGCTGTGAGGCGATTGTGCTACCTACTGCGCCACTGCGTCACCCCTGTCTTTAGCGTTTATTTATCCAAAATATACAGTAGTTTAATAATGTTATTGATGAACTCCAAAAATATTTTTACGTATGTAATGTTTAGCCATAATGTACACCTCTACTTTAGCTCTAGTGTATGCAAACTTGAATGAAGACCCTCTCTGTGTGCTTTAGGCCTTATATGCGAAGTTCAGTCAGTCAGGACCTCGCTACAATCTGGCTTCAGGAAAATCTGGATCCCACTGCTAAAAAACAGCAGGGATGGAAAACGGGAGCTTGCGCACAACAGGTGCTGTGTGTACACTTAATATTCACTGCCTTCAAGTCCTCCAGATTACTATTTGTGCATTTAAATGTTGTGTTATTTGCTCTAATTGGGATAAAATGAATTTGTTGGGCAATCTGTATTTTTACGTACAAACATGAAGTGTGTGTAATTGTTTCTGAAATCTATGTATTTTTTTAATGCTGGGCAAATATTAATTGTGATTACTAGTATCCAAAATAATATTTGATAAAGTAATATGTTATGTTATAGGTTTCAATTTATGTATGTTTGTGTATTATATATACATATTAAATATACACTCACAGGCCACTTTATTAGGTACACCTTACTAGTACCGGGTTGGACCCCCTTTTGCCTTCAGAACTGCTTTAATCCTTCGTGGCATAGATTCAACAAGGTTCTGAAAATATTCCTCAGAGATTTTGGTCTATATTGACATGATAGCATTACGCAGTTGCTGCAGATTTGTCGGCCGTTCCTGTTCCACCACATCCCAAAGGAGCTCTATTGGATTGAGCTCTGGTGACTGTGGAGGCCGTTTGAGTACAGTGATCTCATTGTCATGTTCAAGAAACCAGTCTGAGATGATTTGCGCTTTATGACATGGTGCGATATCCTGGTGGAAGTAGCCATCAGAAGATGAGTACACTGTGGTCATAAAGGGATGGACATGGTCAGCAACAATACTCAGGTAGGCTGTGGCATTGACACGATGCTCAATTGGTACTAATGGGGCCAAAGTGTGCCAAGGAAATATCCCCCACACCATTACACCACCACCACCAGCCTGAACCATATATACAAGGCAGGATGGATCCATGCTTTCATGTTGTTGACGCCAAATTCTGACCCTACCATCCGAATGTCGCAGCAGAAATTGAGACTCATCAGACCAGGTAACGTTTTCCCAATCTCCTATTGTCCAATTTTGGTGAGCCTGTGCGAATTGTAGCCTCAGTTTCCTGTTCTTAGCTGACAGGAGTGGCAACCAGTGTGGTCTTCTGCTGCTGTAGCCCATCTGCCTCAGAGTTGGACGTGTTGTGTGTTCAGAGATGCTCTTCTGCACACCTCGGTTGTGACGAGTGGTTATTTGAGTTACTGTTGTCTTTCTATCAGCTCGAACCAGTTTGTTCAACCATTCTCCTCTGACCTCTGGCATCAACAAGGCATTTGCGCCCACAGAACTGCCGCTCACTGGATATTTTCTCTTTTCTCTGACTATTCTCTGTAAACCCTAGAGATGGTTGTGCGTGAAAATCCCAGTAGATCAGCAGTTTCTGAAATACTCAGACCAGCCCGTCTGGCACCAACAACCATGCCACGTTCAAACTCACTTAAATCACCTTTCTTCCCCATTCTGATGCTCGGTTTGAACTGCAGCAGATCGTCTTGACCATGTCCACATGCCTAAATGCATTGAGTTGTCATGTGATTGGCTGATTACAAATGCGTTAATAGGCAGTCGGACGTGTACCTAATAAAGTGGCCGATGAGTTTAAATATATAATTAATGTATATAATATACACACATATCATGATTAATCTTTGCCAACATACATTTTTTATCATTCTTGTGCTCCAGAGAATGAGGGAAAATGTATGGAACCATTCCTAAATTGTTTTGTAGTATAATAATAAATATGTATGTTTCAGGGGATTGGGGGTTTTCTATTCAGCAAAGATGCATAAAAGGATGGTAAATGTATGCGCAATGATTTATTTATTTATTTGTTTGTTATTAATGTTTATTTTCTTACCCATCAGGCTGTGCTGCAGCTGTTGGTTCTATGTCAGGAGCAGGAAAGGGAACGACTGGTGGAGATTTTGCACAGGGTTCCTCTGAGTGACCTGCAAGGGCTCCAAAACACACCTGAAAACAATGGTTAATCAACTACATATGATTAAACAAATAACTAAAGGGACGTTTCATCCAAAAATGATAACTCAAACATCATTTAATCACCCCTAAGTCATTTCCCAAGACACTTTGGGGTGGTATTTTAGCCTTAAAGGGATCCCTGATCTCACGAGGAAACGTAAGTATTTTACGTTTTGTCAGTTCAGTGGCTAATTCGTACAAATGCAGTCATACGAAAATGTACGATTTTAAAAAGGAGGCGTGGCACCCAACCCCGTCCCTAACCCCAACCGTCATTGGGTGATGAGCAAATCGTACTAATTTGTATGAGTTAGATCGTACGAATTAGCCACTACATCAAAAAGTTACGAATTGCCGTGAGATTGTGTTGGATAGTTCACACTAAAAATGGAAATGTACTTATATTCGTATATTCACCCTCAAGTGGTCCCACACATTATGAGTTTCTTTTTTCTGTTGAAGATATTTTGAAGAATGTTCGAAATCGATATCCATTAACTTCTATAGTAGGAAAAAAAATACTATGGAAGTCAATGGCTACTGGGGGGGTGGGGGCGGGGGTATAATGTCAATGTCAATGTCAACACTTTTCATTTAGTTTAACCTGATTTTCTAAAAAATGAATCAATACACACAGCGGGGGAAATAAGTATTGAACACGTCATGTTTTTTCCTGGGAATAATATTTCTAAAGGAGCTGTTGACATGGGATTGAAGCAGATTTTGGTAAAAACCCAAACAATACAAACATAAATAAAACAAAACAAACATCTAAAAAATGAGTTGTGTGTAATAAGAATGAAATGACACAAGGACAAAGTGCTGAACTACTGAAACGTATTTAATACTTTATATAAAAGGCTTTTTTAAGTGATGGCAGCTTAAAGACACCTCTCATATGGAGAATGAAGTCACATGCATTGCTCAGGTGTGAGTTTTTCACAGACTTCCACAGAGTGTAAAAATCTTGATGGTTCTGTGGGTCTCGTCTATCAAATCTGATCTTTATTTTGTATTTTCTATTGGATTCAAGTCAGGTGATTGGCTGGGCCATTCTACAGCTTGATTTTCTTTCTCTGAAAGCATTTTAGAGTTACCTTGGCTGTGTTTGGATCATTGTCTTTCTGAAATGTCCACTCTGGTTTCATCTTCATCATCCTGATAGTGTAGATGTTGGACTGAAGCAGCTAATATTCATTTATAATGATGAAGGGCAGAGAGATACTTTTTCCCTGCGTCATTTCGTTTTATTACACAGAACTTCATTTGTAAACGATTTAGTTTTGTTTTCTTTAAATGTATGGATTTCTTTGGTTTTTAGCAACATCCGGGGAAATTTTCAAGTAAACAGCACCTTTAGAAATGTGTTGTCTAAAAAAAATGGTGATGTGTTTAATACTTACTTTCCCCGCTGTATTACAAACATAATAAAATAAATGTTATGAAGCTCATCCAGGTTTGGGTGAAATCTCCCCTTCAGCACATCAGCAGTAAAATACACCTCTCTGGTTTTGATTAACTGTTTGTGTGTGTGTTTGTGTGTGTGTTTAAGCTGTGCCGCATGGAAACGCATTGGACCAGAGCTGTGTTTTCAGCCTGCAGCAGATTAAATCTTCTCTACAGGAAGCTCATGGTTCTCCTAGCGGACCCTTCGCCCCAGGGTGTTCTGGGATTGATGTCTCATGGGGCGACTGTGCCATTCATTTGCTGAACCAGCTGACACAAGCACATGAAGACGAGGCCTGGACTGTTCTATACTCTCTTCCAGATTTGGTGAATCTCACACACACAACACACACACATGTTTATTATACCATATACATATTACTATATTGTCATTAAAATGGTGGTTGGTGGTTAGCACTGTTGTCTTACAGCAAGCAGATCGCTGGTTCGAGTCCCAGCTGGACCAGTTGGCATTTCTGTGTGGAGTTTGCATGTTCTCCCCGTGTTGGTGTGGGTTTCCTTTGGGTGCTCCGGTTTCCCCCGCAGTCCAAAGACATGCGCTATAGGGGAATTGGGTAAACTAAATTGGCCGTAGTGTATGAGTGTGAATGAGTGTGTATGGGTGTTTTCCAATACTGGGTTGCAGCTGGATGGGCAACTGCTGCATCAAACATATGCCAGAATAATTGGCGGTTCATACCGGTGTGGTGACCCCTGATAAATAAGGGACTAAGCTGAAGGAAAAATAAATGAATTTAGCAATGTTTCAATATTCTGCTTGTGTTGTGACAGCGTGCAGAGCGGGCGATGTTTATGGAGTGAATGTGAATGAGTGACTGTTTGTCTTCTCAGGATGCTGAGGGTCTTTGGACTTTGCTCCACAAATATGAGCGTGAGCTTCACAGACCCAGCTTCCACAACCTGAGTGAGGTTTTACAGTCACGTGATCCAGCACACGCCAACAGAGACGCCAGCGCAGTCAACACTAACACTGTAATGACAAACATTGACATCTGCAACAACCTTTAGCATCTGTATAACCTTTATGTACAGTTGAAGTCAGAATTATTACCACTCCTGAATTATTACCCCCACCCCCTGTATATTTTTTCCTCAGTTTCTGTTTAACGGAACGAAGATTTATTCAACACATTTCTAATCATAATAGTTTTAATAACTCATTTCTAATATCTGATTTCTTTTATAAAAAATATGCTGGATAAGTTGGCGGTTCATTCCGCTGTGGCGACCCCTGATTAATAAAGGGACTAAGCCGAAAAGAAAATGAATAAATGAATGATGACAGTACATAATATTTGACTAGATATTTTTCTAGATACTAGTATTGAGCTTAAAGTGACATTTCAAGGCTTAACTAGGTTAATTAGGTTAACTAGGCAGGTTAGGGTAATTAGGCAAGTTACTGTATAATGATGGTTTGTTCTGTAGACTATTGAAAACAAATATAGCTTCAAGGGGCTAATAATATTGACCTTAAAATGGTTTTAAAAAAATAAAAACCTGCTTTTATTCTAGCTGAAATAAAACAAATAAGACTTTCTCCAGAAGAAAAAATAACATATGAAATACTGTGAAAAATTCCTTGCTCGGTTAAACATCATTTGGGAAATAAACTAAAAATTCACAGGAGTGCGATTCATTTTGACTTCAACTGTATATGCTATAAAACCTTGCAAATGTTTACATGTACATTTGAAAGAAAGAAAGAAAGAAAGAAAGAAAGAAAGAAAGAAAGAAAGAAAGAAAGAAAGAAAGAAAGAAAGAAAGAAAGAAAGAAAGAGAATAAAAACTATCGAAGGAAATTTTTTAGGCATGCAGGCAAAATAGTTTTTCTGTTTCAATGCGCTTATTTTGGACCTTAATTAATCTAAATGTTCATAGTCATAACTATATTTATGTCTGCAGAACCATATTGCCAATTCAAGAGCGCTTTTTTCATTATGGGTGTGTGATATTTATCAGTTACAAATATATTGTAATTTTTGTATAAACAATGTGAAAGTTGACATAATGCACTAAAGAAAACACAAACAGAAGTCTTGAGAGTCCAAAAGCATTTACTGTGTGCTGAATGTGTACTGTGTGCTATGCAGTTAGAAAGACAACATAAATCAAGATGAAAAGAAAAGTTTTTAAAAAACCTCTGTCCTCATCTTTATTAGGAGAGAGAGAGAGCTGAACAGAGACGAGAAGAGCTGACAGAGGGAGAAAAACAAGAGATCTGCACTGGTAAATGACACACATTGATTTCATGGACACTTCATATATATATATATATATATATATATATATATATATATATATATATATATATATATATATATATATATATATATATATATATATATATATATATATATATATATAGTTGAAGTCAGAATTATTTACCCCCACTTTGAATTCCTTTTTTAAATATTTCCCAAATGATGTTTAACAGAGCAAGGAAATTTTCACAGTATGTCTGATAATATTTTTTCTTCTGGAGAAAGCCTTATTTGTTTTATTTTGGCTAGAATAAAAGCAGTTTTTATATTTGAAAAACCATTTTAAGGTCAAAGTTATTAGCCCCTTTAAGCTATATATTTTTTCGATAGTCTACAGAACAAACCATCATTATACAATAACTTGCCTAATTACCCTAACCTGCCTAGTTAACCTAATTAACCTAGTTAAGCCTTTAAATGTCACTTTAAGCTGTAAAGAAGTGTCTTAAAAAATATCTAGTAAAATATTATTTACTGTCATCATGGCAAAGATAAAATAAATCAGTTATTAGAGATGAGTTATTAAAACTATTATGTTTAGAAATGTATTGAAAAAATCTTCTCTCTGTTAAAATATATATATATATATATATATATATATATATATATATATATATATGTTTTATATACATATGAAGAGTTTAGATGCAAAAACCTCAAAGTGCTGTTGAAAATGAACATTTTTTTTCAACCTCCTTTGTTTAAGTTGAGATATTTCACTTTAAAGACCAGAAAAAGGACCTATTCTTTGCCATAAAAGTGATATTACTGAACATACACACAGGAGCCTGATAAAAATGCTCATTTTAGAGGAATATTTCAGACGGCATTTAGAGGTTTTTGCATCTAAACTCTTATACATATATACTCTCTCTATATTGATAAAATAGGTACCAGGGATTTGTGAAAATGTTTTAGGAATTAAAATTTTTTTATCATATAGAGTTGAAGGCAAAATGATTAGCCTTTAAAAATATATTAAAAATATACACTCACCGGCCATTTTATTAGGTACACCTATCCAACTGCTCGTTAACACAAATTTCTAATCAGCCAACCACATAGCAGCAACTCAGTGCATTTAAGCATGTAGACATGGTCAAGACGATGTGCTGCAGTTCAAACCGAGCATCAGAATGGGAAAGAAAAGGGATTTAAGTGACTGTGAACGTGGCATGGTTGTTGGTGCCAGACGGGCTGGTCTGAGTATTTCAGAAACTGCTGATCTACTGGGATTTTCACGCACAACCATCTCTAGGCTTTATAGAGAATGATCCGAAAAAGAGAAAATATCCAGTGAGCGGCAGTTCTGTGTGCGCAAATGCCTTGTTGATGCCAGAGGTCAGAGAATGGCCAGACTGGTTCCAGCTGATAGAAAGGCAACAGTAACTCAAATAACCACTCGTTACAGCCGAGGTTTGCAGAAGAGCATCTCTGAACACACAACACGTCTAACCTTAAGGCGGATGAGCTACAGAAGCAGAAGACCACACTGGTTGCCACTCCTGTCAGCTAAGAACAGGAAACTGAGGCTACAATTCGCACAGGCTCACCAAAATTGGACAATAGGAGATTGGAAAACGTTGCCTGGTCTGATGAGTCTCCATTTCTGCTGCGACATTCGGATGGTAGGGTCAGAATTTGGCGTCAACAACATGAAAGCATGGATCCATCCTGCCTTGTATCAACGGTTCAGGCTGGTGGTGGTGTAATGGTGTGGGGGATGTTTTCTTGGCACACTTTGGGCCCATTAGTACCAATTGAGCATCGTGTCAACGCAACAGCCTACCTAAGTATTGCTGACCATGTCCATCCCTTTATGACCACAGTGTACCCTTGAAAGTCAATGGAGGTTTTTCTTCCAACATTGTTCAGTATATCTTCCTTTGTGTTCAGCAGAATCAAGAAACTCAAACATAACAATTGGAGGATGAGTAAATGATATTAGAATTGACGTTTTTAGGTGAATTACCCCTTTATAGTACTTGGACAATGCATTTATTGAGTATTTTTGTGACTGAAGGATGCGGCATGGCTTTAGATCCAGAAGATACTCCATATTTAGAGATCCTCTGTGTCCGAGATCCACGAGATGAAGACATGGTGATGGAGAGGAGAGAGGAAGACAGAGAGAGAACAGAAGAGCAGGAGATTTACCTGGAGAAACAAAACTCTCTGATCACTCTGGCATGGAGCAGACCAACACACACTGACAGTCACTTTCAGGTACACAAACACACACACACATGCACCCTTTCTGTATTAAAGTTCCCCTGTCAGAAGTGCCCTAAAGTCAGCATTAAATCAAAATTTACTCTTCTTAAACTTTTATTGGAGGAGAGTTTACTCGCATGTGAGTTGTTTTAAAGAGCCCCTATTATACATTAAATAGGGTCATATTTTGGTTGTAAGGGTCTCCAACAACAGTCTAATATGCGTGCAAGGTCAAAAAACACTTTCATGGCCTTATAATCTGTATTTATTTTTACCTAATTATCCCAGCGACTCCCATATGAATCGTTCAGTGATTCATTTGTTCCCAAACCCCTCCTTAGCGCGAAGCTAATCTGCGCTGATTGGACCGATGACAGCCTGTTGCAATTGTCTCGTGCTAAAGGCTGTCAGTGTCGACCAGAGTGAAATGCCCAGCGCAGCTTATCAACAACAATATAGAAGTAGTCAGAGTGCATACACGCTTCATATTAGTGTAAGGCGTGGATTTTGGCAGTGGGTGATTGTAAATACAGACGATAGACTTGAAAATACCATCGACTAACTATTTATTGAGCAAAAACTGAAGGAAGAACTGGGGAGGAAATCGACACGCGTCTCCTAGCCTGTCACACTCTACCTCAGTGTTCCCAGATGTAGCTGACTTGATTCCAGCCCAAAAACTATCCAAAACCCGCCAAAATGCAAAAAAAAAACCCCGCCCACTCATCTGGAAAACACGGTTGTGACAGTCGCGGAAAACACGATAAGTGTTTATACCCGCACAATCGAGTTAAAAACAGTCCAATTGAGCAGGAAACCGCCCAATCTGGCAACTCTGCTCTACCTGCTCTTTTTTCACACACACACACACACACACACACACACACACACACACACACACACACACACACACATACACACACACACACACACACACACACACACACACACACACACACACACACACACACACACATGTTTGTTTTTGTGAAAAGTGGGTACATTACATAGGCTTCCATTCATTTTATAGAGATCAAAGCGTATATTATATTGCCCTCACCCCACCCTACCCCTAAACCCAACCATCACAGGAGACAGTGTACAGCTTTACTCCCTGAAAAAACTCATCCTGTGTGATTTAGAAGCTTTTTGAGAAGTGAGGACGTCACCAATGTCCTCATATTTCACCTGCTTTTTGTAATACCTGTGTCATACCCATGTCATTATACAGATTTGTGTCCTGATATGTCACACACACACACACACATTGCCCTCCTCCTCAGAGGACACAACACAAAAATAAAAGTCCTTAACAGAAACATTCAAAAACAGAATACATAAGAATGTACATTAAAGAAACAACTTCACATTAGTTACTGACACAATAGTACACAGTACCCGGTTCTCATCAGTGTTATTAGGGCCGGCGCGTCCGCAAACTCCCCCGGTTCTCCCTTTCATCCGCGACGCGCACCCCCTCCCTCCCGGTCCTCACTTTCCCCCAGTCGCCCGGATTTTTTGTGTGTGCATGAGTGCATTAAAGCAGTTCAGTTAAACACTAACATATTTCTCTATTATTAACAGTAACAAATATTCAGTATTAATCCACACAGTGGCAAAAGCTGAACTATTCTGAACCTTGACCGCCTCACGTGTGTAAGAACAGCTGACGGTAGCCATAGCATGACGAACGACAGGATTGCAAGCTCACAAACACGTTTAAATCCGCAAAGAAAGCGGCACGCGTCGCGTTTTTAGGGTGGTTTTAGTGGCGATATGTATAAGTGTCATATGTTCTCAGGGCTTACCTGTACTCTGCTTTGCCCAACGATCACCAACCCTCATTACAAAATGGAGGAAAAATCCATAAGCTGTGTGTTGATAGTTCCTGTGGAGCTCTGTCAAAGTCTCATACATCAGTAGTCTTTTCTGATCCTTCCTTTTTTGCAAAAATAAACCTCAACCACTGACTCTTCACAGCTTCATCTTTGGGTAGAGAATATAACACAAACTTTCTCTCAAACTTCCACTAATATCCAGCTAAGCACAGCGTCTTCATGACTTATGACTTCAGGATCTGTTTATCTTCCTCTTTAATTTGCTGCTGTGTTAGTGGGCGGGGCCGCCAGTTTAACTTCGCGGGTCTCCGCGCGCAACTATTATGTTTTGTATCCACATCACGCCGAAACGGCTAAAGACTCGTTATCAAGATGATTCATTCCAACCACTATGAGTCGACTCTTTTATAGATAAATCAATAGTTTTAAACACTGTCCACTTTCAGATTTAAGCTTTAGCTGGATATTTCACTTCACTTAGAGCTGTGTTACACACTACATAGAAGGTCATTTTCAAAAACCCATAATAGGGGCTCTTTAACTATTTTTGGTCCATTTAGAAACTGTGAAAGTGAGTCACACCAAGAAGAAAAAGCAACATTGTAACAATTTTAATCCCTGTTTCAGAACAATACAATGGATCTATAGGTGTGAAAGCACCCTAAGTTAACAATGTTTCTTCTTGTGATTATTATCGTTGTTATTTTTTAGTCGGTTTGAAGTCATTTTAACTTAAAATAACACCTTAAAACTGGGTAATTGGATTCAAAATAAATATTTAATGCCATTACTACATATTTAATTACTATTACCACTATATTTAATGGTAATACTATTAATGCAACAGTAATTATTTACAGTATATTAATAGTAACACCCAAAACACTTTAATTTTGGTTTCAGGGGGATTTTAAAGGGATTGCTTACCCGGAAAAAATAAATAAATCAATAAAAATGGGCGACGCGGTGGCGCAGTGGGTAGCACATTCGCCTCACAGCAAAAAGGTCGCTGGTTCGAGCCTCGGCTAGATCAGTTGGCATTTCTGTGTGGAGTTTGCATGTTCTCCCCATGTTCGCGTGGGTTTCCTCCGGTACGTGGTACAGATGAATTGGGTATGCTAAAATTGACTGTAGTGTATAAGTATGTGTGTGAACGAGTGGGTAAGGATATTTCCCAGTGTTGAGTTGCGGCTGGAAGGGCATCTGCTGCATAAAACATATGCTTTATAAGTTGGCGGTTCATTCCGCTGTGGCGACCCCAGATCAATAAAGGGACTAAGGCGACAAAAAAATGAATGAATGAATGAATGCTTACCCGAAAATTCAAACTCTCAATCCAAACCCGTATTAATTTTATACAGGCAAAAGTGAATGATGACAGTCTTTTAATTTTGGGTGGTTTGTCTATTAAATCAGCACACCATTACTGTTTCACACATAGAGATATTTGATTGTGCAGGAACAGAGCTCGGCTGAACAGGACGAAGAGGTGGTTTCTGTCACAGTGCAAGAGGATAAAAGTGAAAACACTCTTGTACCTGACACTAATCCTGCAGATGTGAACATTTACACACACCAGGAGAACACGAGCAGCGTCTTCGTGCAGCACAGCGAACACTATGAACAAACACATTCAGATCACACCGACTGTGTGGAAGGAGAAACACTGGAGGATTCAGGCATCATCATGGTGAGATTATTCATTCAGATGACTTCAGATCTGTCTCAAGCTGACCCATAATAAAGTGTGTCTTTTACATAATATCTGTAATGTATAATTTGTGAAATTAGGAATGTTGGATAACAGGATCTCCACCTTTTTACTTTGGCTTGTTCCATGTGATATAAACTACATGTATGAGTATTTTTACGTAAAATGAAATGAATCATTTTTAAAGGGCACCTATGGTAAAAAATCTACTTTTTAAGCTGTTTGGACAGACATATGTATAGGTATAGTGTATAGACCGTCATATTGGGGTGATATAAACACACTCAGTCCTTTTTTTTTTCAATTTAACAACATAAAAACGGTGGACCAATTGGAGCGGTTTTGAGATCGACCGCAACTTGATGTAGGAGTGCGGTCCCCCCGCCCACCAATATTGATTGACAGGTGCGCATTACCATGTCCTCATTAGGCTATGTTGTTTTACGTTCGCCATTTTCAGCGTGTGAGTCAAAGCGACGTCACCAAAGAAACACCCTTGCTCTATTTTTAGATCA
This sequence comes from Danio kyathit, assembly GCA_903798195.1. Classification (NCBI taxonomy): domain Eukaryota; kingdom Metazoa; phylum Chordata; class Actinopteri; order Cypriniformes; family Danionidae; genus Danio; species Danio kyathit. Next base: position 11,616,029 of record LR812536.1, on the reverse strand, counting down.
TGTAAGGCTCATTGGGCTCAACATTCACCAAGTTATTGCTCTCCTCGCCGCCAGTGTTTGTGAGTTTTGGTGGGTTTGCATACATGTGTACTTTTCATTGCGTCTTCCTTAAACTTCAGCGGTTTGCATTTCCCGCGGTCAAAGAAGCTCCCTGTCATCTTAACTAGGTGTAGCTGGAAAGTGCGAGCGCGCGTTGCCTCATGTGCGCGTCCCTCCATTGGAAAAAACGAACTAACGATGCGCAGCGCCATGCATTTCGCGGTGTCGCGGATGAAAGTGAGGACCGGGGGTTCGCTCACTATTCTGCCGCCTAGGTCGCCTCTATGGACGCGCTGGCCCTGCTCAGGACACTTCATATTTCTGCCACGCCACAGAGCGTTATCTGAATAGTTTCATTTTAAATAATATGCGAATGTGCGTGTCTGGTGTGCCGTGTCGTGGCTCTGAGCGGCACATCCGGTGTATGACGCCCTTTAGTTATAGCTAGCCTCAAGCATGTCGTACACCAGAAGCGGCGCTCGGCGACAAGCAGCGTCGCGCCACGCAGCGGCATGCATTTCTGAATTCTAAACATACGTTTCTATCAGGTGACACACCGGCGCCGCAAGTGTGCGATACTTTCAATTGTCATGTGTGCGCCGCGTCGCGGTGCATCCGGTCTGTGATGCCCTTCAGTCAAAGGTAATTCAGTGTGTTTGGTTATTAGTCTCGGTGTAGGCTACAAGCTCAGAGCTTTAAACTAGCACACAGTTGGCTGTAAAACTACACAAAGACACAAATGATTTTGGACTCTCTGCTTGGTCTGTGTCCGAGTCGTACATGTACGGCTGAATGCTGGTCCTCTCACTCATGTTGCTTCTCTCTGTCTGCCTGTCTGTAGCCATACACAAAGCGGGGGAGCTCTTGGCTCCACCCCCTTGTTAAGTTGGGTGGGAAGTCGAAACTAATTTTCATGTGAAGCAACACGCCCCTAAAACAGCGAACTGTGTACACGCCCCCAAAATGACACTTTTTAACACATCATAATAAAAAAATCTGAATTGTGTTTTGAACTGAACCTAAACTGGCACACAGAAGAACCATAATATTAATATGACATCTTAAAAAAGGGGTAAAATAGGTGCCCTTTAAGTATTTTTAAAATGTATCTATTTACAGCCTGATCTCACAAGTAAATATTTTATGTTTTGTCAGTTTAGTGGCTAATTCGTACGAATTCGTACAAGTTCAGTCGTACGAAAATGTACGATTTTAAAAAGGAGGCGTGGCACCTAACCCCAACCGTCATTGGGTGATGAGCAAATCGTACTAATTTGTACGAATTAGATCGTTCGAATTCATACGAATTAGCCACTAAATCAAAAAGTTACGAATTGTCGTGAGATTGCGTTGCTATTTGTAGTATTTCTAAATTGACAAAGTTTAGAATAATACAAAATCCTTCAAATTTAATTATTGTATTCATGACTCACCAGTAACGATATTGCGTTTATACAAGTTCAACGGCATAATCATGTGTATAAAAAAGAAAATCAAACACAGAGGGTCTAAAAATCCTTTTATAAGAGGAACTACTTTCCTCCGCTGTTCATTCACATCTGCAGATGATGTCAGAAGAGCAGATACTGTTGCTACTTCACAAATGTCACTTTAGAGCTAGTATTTGAATGATTCGCTAGCGTAATGTCTAAAGTGATGACAAAACAGGTGATTTTGCTGACATTTTAAGATTAAAAGGCTGAACAGCATGAAATGCCATCAGTCTAGAGTCATTTCCCAGTATTTTTTCGGTTGCAATCGGGAGATCACAATATTACTATGGTATAAATACAGCACTACATACAAAAGAGAGAGAGAGATTAGAAAGTCATTTACCTGCTTAATAATGATTTGATCAGCTGTAGTTTGAAATTAAGCTGTTTTTCTCTAAACTTTTTATGCGATCTCTGTCGCCATCTTGTGGATGAACATTGTCAACTGTCTTTGCTCAAACAGCCTTTGCCGACAAGAAATTATAAATATTTTAAAATAGGCACTCTCCTTATAAATAAACTGCATAGTTGCAATTTAAACAACTACATTCTCACCTAAAAAAGCCTCAAAGGTACATTTTGTTGTCAAACAGTTGCAATTTTAGTCAAACTGTAGAGCAGGGGTCACCAATCTCGTTCCTGGAGGTCCGTTGCCCTGCAGGGTTTAGCTCCAACTTGACTCAACACACCTGCTTGGGTGTTTCAAGTATATCTAGTAAGACCTTGATTAGCTTCTTCAGGTGTGTTTGATTAGGGTTGGAGCTAAAATCTCCAGGACACCGGACCTCCAGGAACATGTTTGGTGATCCCTGCTGTAAAGTGTCCTCTGCTTGTCACTGTATGTGGGCGGAGTAATACACAAGGGTGAAGAGGCTGGATGAGTGCTGTTATTTTGCAGAATATTGCACGGCTATCAGCCAATCAGATTCAAGAATCAGACAGAACTGTTGTATAAATATATGTATATAATTTTATAATGGCAAGACTTGAAGCGAGACCCTAAATTAAGTAAATTGAAGATTACATTAAATTAAATTAAATTTTTTGATCATCACAAGGAAATAAACCCCCTAAAATTATCATTATTAACTGTGCATGTAAATAAATAATTAAATACATTAATAGTTAGTTATAATTTTATAATGATAAACTTAAAGCTAGAACCTAAATTAAAAAGTAAATTAAAAATCAAAACCACTACTGGGTGTTTCTCTCAGAATTCTATAAACTCTATATGAATATTTTTAAGTAAAATATAATAAATCATTTGTAAGTATTTATCTTATTAATTTATTTGTAGTTTTTCTGAATTTACAAAGGTTAGAATAGTACTAAAACCTGGTGGTGTACTATTTCACCGACCCAAATTTTAAATGAAAGTAGGCAAAGAAACGACGAAAGTCAATGTATTCATTACCTATATATATATATATATATATATATATATATATATATATATATATATATATATATATATATATACATACCAGGGAGTGCAGAATTATTAGGCAAGTTGTATTTTTGAGGATTAATTTTATTATTGAACAACAACCATGTTCTCAATGAACCCAAAAAAACTCATTAATATCAAAGCTGAATATTTTTGGAAGTAGTTTTGTAGTTTGAGCTATTTTAGGAGGATATCTGTGTGTGCAGGTGACTATTACTGTGCATAATTATTAGGCAACTTAACAAAAAACAAATATATACCCATTTCAATTATTTATTTTCACCAGTGAAACCAATAAAACATCTCAACATTCACAAATATACATTTCTGACATTCAAAAACAAAACAAAAACAAATCAGTGACCAATATAGCCACCTTTCTTTGCAAAGACACTCAAAAGCCTGTCATCCATGGATTCTGTCAGTGTTTTGATCTGTTCACCATCAACATTGCGTGCAGCAGCAACCACAGCCTCCCAGACACTGTTCAGAGAGGTGTACTGTTTTCCCTCCTTGTAAATCTCACATTTGATGATGGACCACAGGTTCTCTATGGAGTTCAGATCAGGTGAACAAGGACGCCATGTCATTAGTTTTTCTTCTTTTAGACCCTTTCTTGCCAGCCATGCTGTGGAGTACTTGGACGCGTGTGATGGAGCATTGTCCTGCATGAAAATCATGTTTTTCTTGAAGGGTGCAGACTTCTTCCTGTACCACTGCTTCAAGGTGTCTTCCAGAAACTGGCAGTAGGACTGGGAGTTGAGCTTGACTCCATCCTCAACCCGAAAAGACCCCACAAGCTCATCTTTGATGATACCAGCCCAAACCAGCACTCCACCTCCACCTTGCTGGCGTCTGAGTCAGACTGAGTTTGCGACCCTGTTGACTATGTTGAATGAAACGCTTGATTGTTCAATGATCACGCTCAGCTTCAGAAGCTTGGCAATTTTAAGAGTGCTGCATCCCTCTGCAAGATATCTCACTATTTTTGACTTTTCGGAGCCTGTCAAGTCCTTCTTTTGACCCATTTTGCCAAAGGAAAGGAAGTTGCCTAATAATTATGCACACTTGAAGGGTGTTGATGTCATTAGACCACACCCCTTCTCATTACAGAGATGCACATCACCTAATATGCTTAATTGGTAGTAGGCTTTCGAGCCTATACAGCTTGGTGTAAGACAACATGCATAAAGAGGATGATGTGGTCAAAATACTCATTTGCCTAATAATTCTGCACTGCCTGTATATATATATATATATATATGTTTTTTTGTTTGTTTTTTACATCAGTTACCTGTAACCATTAACTTCCACAAAAGGAAAAACAAATACTATGTCAATGTAAGTCAATGGTTACAGGTTTTCAACTTTCTTCAAAATATCTTCTTTTGTGTTTAACAGAAGGAAAAAAAGACAAACCGGTTTGAAACAAGTAAAGGTTGAGTAAAGGATGACAATTTTCATTTTTTGCGTAAACTATCTATTTAAAAAGAAATAAATTCAAACAAATTTGTTCGTTTTAAAGGGAGATGCTAATAGTCTAATCTATTTAATGATTTATGTTGAGCTAATAGTGCCCCCCCCCCCCCCCCAAGCAGACTCGGAGATTGGCTGTATTTATACAGTATGTAGCTTATTTAATCATTTTAATATTAAAAAAAAAAGAGTCAATCAAGATAGTTACAACAATTTAGTTGACATGGAAAGACAGCTTTTTAACTTACTTTCTTTTCTGGCTTATTGCTTCACATTTAATAGTTTCCTTTAAGCATCAATCAGCCATTATTTTTGACTGTCACATTCGTGCATGCTTGTTTTAAACCAAACTATTAGGAGTCTGTCTTCTGCTGTCGCTATTATACTAGTAGTTACCTTTTAAATTGCATATTGTTACGCAATTTATGAGTAGTCTTTGCCTCATCGTTTTTAGTGTTTTATTTATAGTGTCGCTCCCTGTAGCGGTAGGCACGATTAAGACATGTGAAATACTGTTTTTCAGTGGCGATTTTTAGGATTTCTCTCGCTCTGAACAGATGTGGTTTGCTGATTAAATGAAAAGCGAGCTGAAAATGGAGCGGCGGAAGTCTGCCACCGTTTTCATATCAAAATTAAAAGGGACTGAGGCAATCATTTAGTCGTGTACAGTTCATGAGCTAATCGCAAAACCTTTAAGGGGGCTGAATAGAAATATAGGAGGGCTAAAGCGACACCCATGCTGTTTCATAAGTTTACCTGAACTGACTTGTCGTGGTCTTCGAAAAACTCACGAAATTTTCTCCCAGCTGCTGCGGTCATCAGGGGCGGGGAATAGCGCAAGTTAAACAAAAATGCACCAGTTGCAACAAATTAAGATGCGAGTTTAAAACACCTTTGGTATACAAGTTTAATCAGAAAAACAAGTGAGTATACCGAGGGTATACACAATTATTGATCCTCAGAAGTGATAATACCCAAACAGCTCATGGAAAAAAAGTAAGCATACTGAGTATACGTGCGTATAGCAAGGACTACACCACTGATATTATGCACAATTTAATTTAACTTTCATTTTATCCATCACAATAAAATAAACCCCCTAAAATTCTCATTATTAAGTTAGAAATGGCGCGTGTTAATAGAACAATAAAAATAGACAGACAGATAAATAAATAAATAAGAAGTTATTTCTAATTTTATAATGATTTTAATAAAACAGACTGAAAGCAAGAACCCAAATTAATAAGTAAATTAAAAATAAAATTAAAACCACTACTGAACGTTTCTCTCAGAATCACTTTGTCTTTCACTTAATTACACAGCAAATACTGTATGATTGTTTTATCCAGGCTGACCAGCAGCAGGAGGATGGAGATTTTACCCTTCAGCCTCTCATTGACGTCCATCAGCCTGACTCAACAGCAAACACTGACACAACAAACACACACACACCAGCAGCAGCAGCAGCAGTACCACATATGGATTCCTCAGACAGTGATGCCACACACACACTGGAGATCCCCGAGGAGCAGCAGATGCAGAGAGAGGAGACCATGAGGTGTTTAGTGGACATCCAGAGGAGAGCAGAGCGACGCTGGCAACGAGACCGAGACCGACAACTGCTCAGAGTGAGGAAATGCAAGATCACATCACACCCAGCTGTTGAAGTCAGAATTATTAGCCCTTCTGAATTATTAGCCCTCCAGTATATTTATTTCCCTACTTTCTGTTTAACGAAGAGATTTTTTTTCAACACATTTCTAAACATAATAGATTTAATAACTTATTTCTAATAACTGATTTCTTTTACAGTGCATCCAGAAAGTCTTCATAGCGCTTCACTTTTTTCACATTTCTTTATGTTGCAGCCTTATTCCAAAATGGATTAAATTCTTTTATTTCCTCAAAATTCTACACACAATCCCCCATAATGACAATGTGAAAAAAGAGTTTTTGAAATTGTTGTAAATTTATTAAAAATGAAAAAGCTGAAAGATCACATGTACATCAGTATTCACAGGCTTTGCCGTGAAGCTCTAAATTGAGCTCAGGTACATTCTGTTTCCACTGATCATTCTTGAGATGTTTCAGCAGCTTAATTAGAGTTCACCAGTGGTAATTCAGTTGATTGGACATGATTTGAAAAGGCATACACCTGTCTATATAAGGTCCCAGGGTTGACAGTGCATGTCAAAGCACAAACCAAGCATGAAGACAAAGGAATTGTTTGTAGACCTCTTAGACAGGATTGTCTCGAGGCACAAGGCAGAGGAAGGTTACAGAAACATTTCTGCTGCTCTGAAAGTTCCAATGAGCTTGAGAGGTACTGCAAAGAGGAATGGGCAAAAATTCCCAAAGACAGGTGTGCCAAGCTTGTGGCATCATATTCAAAAAGACTTGAGGCTGTAATTCCTGCCAAAGGTGCATCAACAAAGTATTGAGCAAAGGCTGTGAATACTGATGTACATGTGATTTTTCAGGTTTTTTATTTTTCATAAATTTGCAACAATTTCAAAAACTCTTTTCTCACATTGTCATTATGGGATATTGTGTGTAGAATTTTGAGGAAATAAATTAATTTAATCCATTTTGGAATAAGGCTAACATAAAGAAATGTGGAAAAAGTGAAGCGCTATGAATACTTTCCGGATGCACTGTATCTTGGGGTTACTTTAGAAAGTAATCCATTACAATACTGAGTTACTCCCCAATAAAGTAACTAGTTACTTTTTATGGTAAGTAATGAGTTACGTTACTTTTTCTGACCTGGCTAAGGCTTGATCTCTTTCAGAATCTGCAGGGTTTTTTTTTCTTCTTCATTTTTTTTAATTAAGGAGCTCTGCAATTAACAATGCACCATAGCCTACAGCTTCATTTACCTTAAAAAAAAAAAAACAGATCAAAAAATAATAATGTAGGATAATCATATCTTCGGGCGTCACGGTGGCACAATGGGTAGCACGATCACCTCACAGCGTGAAGGTCACTGGTTTGAGCCTCGACTGGGTCAGTTGGCATTTCTGTGTGGAGTTTCCAAGTTGGCGTGGGTTTTCTCCGGGTGCTCCGGTTTCCTCCACAATCCAAAGACATGCGCTATAGGTGAATTGAATAAACTAAACTGGCCGAGTGTGAATGAGAGTGTATGGGTGTTTCCCAGTGATGGGTTGCAGTTGGAAGGGCATCTGCTGAGTAAAACATATGCTGGATAAGTTGGCGGTTCATTCCGCTGTGGCGACCCCAGATTAATAAAGGGACTAAGCCGAAAAGAAAAGGAATGAATATTTCCATCGCAGAAATGTAAGGATCTGCCATGGTTTCTGTCTGTTCCTGCGTTCTTTTATTACATGCGGGATTCAACATGACTGCGTTCATTTTAATTCAGCTATTTATTTTTTATAAGTTAATTAATTAAACTAAAACGTAAGCCACATTACATTTTTAAAAAAGTATCTAAAATATTATTACTTAATGTTTAAAGTGATGCGTTAATTTATCCGTTACTTAGAAAAGTAATATTATTACGTAACACGTGTTACTTGTAATATGTTACCCCCAACACTGGATAACAGTACATAATATTTGACTAGATATTTTTCAAGACACTTCTATACAGCTTAAAGTGACATTTAAAGGCTTAACTAGGTTAATTAGGTTAACTAGGCAGGTTAGGGTAATTAGGCAAGTTATTGTATAACGATGATTTGTTCTGTAGACTATCAAAAAAATATATAGCTTAATGGGGCTAATAATATTGACCTTAAAATTGTATTTAAAAAATTAAAAACTGCTTTTATTCTAGCCAAAATAAAACAAATAGGACTTTCTCCAGAAGAAAAAAATATTATAGGAAATACTGTGAAAAATTCCTTGCTCTGTTAAACATCATTTGGGAAATATTTAAAAAAGAAAAGAAAAAAAAAAAATCACAGGACAAATCATTTTGACTTATAATCAGAAAATAATTGCAATGAAACCCAGTAATGCATAATAGGATTAAATTAGTTCATATAGTCCATTCAAGCTGACTCAGATCACAATTTAAAAGAGTGTGTAATTGTAAAGTGAATTGCGAGTGGATTATTTTGTTCTGCTCAGGTTCAAGAGCGTCTGGCCATTGTCCAGAGCCGGAAGGCAGATGAAGATCTGTTGGGCCTGACACAAGAGGACACACTCCGACATCTGACCGACACACTGCGACAGGTACACACACTGCAATACACACTTTCAGACATCAGTGTGCGGTTGTGATGTTAATGAGTGAATGTTCCAGGAGGACGAGCAGCAGCAGAAGACATTAGTGCGAGAGAAGCTCCAACAGATGAGGAGAGAACGCTCCTGCATCCTCCAGACCAGACGAGAAAGGTAACACACACAGTTGAAGTCAGAATTATTCGCTCTCCTGTGAATTTTCTTATTTAAATATTTCCCAAATGATGTTTAACACAGCAAGGAAGTTTTCACAGTATTTCCTATAATATTTTTTCTTCTGGAGAAAGTCTTATTTGTTTCATTTCGGCTAGAATGAAAGCAGTTTTAAATTTTTTAAAGCAATATTATTATCCCTCTTAAGCAATATTTGTTTTCGATTGTCTACAGAACAAACCATCGTTATACAATGACTTGCCTAATTACACTAAAACACCTACTTTACTACGTCTAATCAGTTCATAGATTTAAAAAAACAACCCACGCCCTCTGTATCATTTAGTATTTAGTTTCTCTTGTGTCTTATGTGACAATAAAAACAGCAGTGGTTAAGATACAAAAAGTTGCAGTTATGAAGTGCTAGCAAATATGACATATAATGTTGAAATTTTGCCAAAAAGTTGTTACAGTAAATATTGTTGGCAATAGTTTTGGCAGTGTAATAAATTCACATTTTTATCTCATATTTATCATTAAATCATTCATTTTCTTTTTGGCTAAGTCCTTTTCTTAATCTGGGGTCGCCACAGTGGAATGAACCGCCAACTTATCCAGCATATGTTTTACGCTGCGGATGCCCTTCCAACTCCAACATCCATACACACTTATTCACACACATACACTACGGACAATTTAGCCTACCCAATTCACCAATACCACATGTGTTTAGACTGTGGGGGAAACCGGAGCACCCGGAGAAAACCCACGCCAACACTGGGAGAACATGCAAACTCCACACAGAAATGCCAACTGACCCAGCCGAGGCTCAAACCAGTGACCTTCTTGTTGTGAGGCGATTTTGCTACCCACTGCGCCACCGTGATGCCTCTCATATTTATGACTGTCATTATTTTGACACTTCATCCCATAAATATTATAATACAAAAAAAGTTGGTTATGACCTCAAAAATTTGTAAAATGTTCAAATTATGGCAAAAAGTTGAAATTACAAGAAATATTGTCGACAATGTGGAATGATTACACTGTCAAACCAATGTCATTATTTTGACACTTCAGGCCCTATCATACACCCGGCACAAGGCGCGACGCAAATGTGGTTTGCTAGTTTCAGCTCAATGCAAGAGTCATTTTGACGTTTGGCACCACGATGTTTAAATAGCAAATGCATTTGCGCTCATATGTGCGCCCATAGGCGTTCTCGCTTAAACATTGCTTAATACACACAGGATTTAGAGCAATACGCAAATATCTTTACAAATAAAAAAAGAATTCAAGGATTAAAATATTACAAAGATTATTACTTTCTAGCCTACATAAATATAAAAACCACTGCCCTCATGCCTTCTTCATCTCGGGGGGCTTTTTCAGTTTATTCATGACAAATTGCTTTTGTATAATGTTATTATTATTAGCCGTATTATTTATTATATGCATATTTATATTTGTTTTATTAAAAACAAGCTTAGATTTGCTCACCTGTCAGCTTTTAGACCATATGGGGCATAGCATGTGTATTTGGATATTACTCAGTTTTTTGACCACACTTTGTTATTATTGTTCATTTATTCGTTTGCTGGAAATTAGAACTGAATTTGGAAATAGTTTTGAAACAAATCTTTGCGCTTAACAAACTAAATTAATTATGTAGGCTAATGGATGTCTGTGCGTACAACACATTTCCTCATCCACGAGAGTGAAAGTGAAAGTAAAGAATGAGGAGGCTCATTCTCTCATTCTCGCGCTGCAGATGGTCTGTTTAACTGTTTTCTCGCTAGTGAAGCGCTCAGTTATTCCACTTACAAAGTCCGCCATGTAAATAGCAAATGCGCTATGGCGCAACGCAACTGACTCTTAAAGGGAATGGGAGATGAGACTCTGATTGGTTTATTCTCCAAACACACCTATAACTCATTAAGAGAACAAGCTCAACCCTGTTAGACCATGCGCCGCAGTGCAAAGCGGATTTTTCCGTCCTTAAAATAGCAAAAGTGGATTCTGACACGCCCTGCGCTTTGGACATGCGCCTAGATCGTTTAAAATAGGGCCCTTCATCTCATAAATATGACATCATAATTTAATATTTATTTTACAGTATAAATTTCATAATTTTAACATTTGAATATCATTTAGGATTTTAATTATTAGTATTTTCTAATTATGTCTCTAATTTTAACTCATGATTTTTTAATTGCGTTATATGGCAGAAATGAGCTTCATTACAACACTGCATGTGGTAAAAAAAAAAAAGTGCAGCGTCAACATTCTGCTAAACTTCTTCATTTAAAAAGAAAGAAAATCACTACTGAACCATGAGAACAAAATGTTTATCTCTCTCACAAAACAACGAGCTCCATCAAATCCGCCCTAACCTTTCTTTGTTCTGCTTTTTGTAGAAACACCGCTGGCTTTAAGGAGCTTCTAGCCCCCACAGCTCAACGCATGACAGAAACTGAAGAAGGACACTAAACACCCATTTCCACAAATCACACAGCGCACACGGTCAAAACATTCATCAACTTTATTGATGTATGAGCACATAAGTAACTGTGTTTGAACGATGGCAACTTGTGTTCGCGGTTCAAACACGTTCCTTGTTGCCAATGATAAATGTCGCCCCCTACAGGCTTATATTAGTGCTTACGACGCATGCACACATTGGCTGTTGATCTCAAGAAGACTGTGGTGTTTCTTTGGCAAATAATAAATTGCATGACTCGTATACCTTAAAAACACGCACTATTGGGTTTGGTTTGCTTCGTGTTAATCTCAGCGTGTCGCCCACATGCACGTTACTCCGCTGTCGAATACAAACCAGCGCTTTTTACCGAATTTACCGTACAAGATGACAATGCCTGAATAACCGGCAAGTTCACGTCTGAACATTTTGTCGAACCGCCTCAGTCTTGAACACATTTGTGCGTGCGTGCGTGTGTGTGTGTTAGTTATAACTTAAACAACAGCGTCTGCCCTGCCGCAGACTTTCAGATTTAGATATTCAGAGAGCGTATATACTGTGAACGTCTACAAATGGAAATGAAAGGAATGATGAATAAATTATTTCGCTTTGCTTTGATTCTAGTTATGCTTGTCTATTCTTTTAAAAACGGTGCATGGATGAGTGTCGACTTGAGTAAGTGGTCAAACTTTACTATAAGGTTCCATTGGGTCATATATTTACTAACAAGAACTAATTATGAACAGTATTTATTAACTGTTAACATTAGTTAAAGGGATAGTTCACGCAAAAATTTTAAGTGACTCACTATTTACTCTCCCTCAAGTGGCTCCAAACCTTTGAGTTTCTTCTGTAATACACTAAAGCAGATATAAACCTGTATCCATAGAATAAACAAACACTATGCAAGTCAATGGTTACAGTTTTTCAGCATTTTTCTAAATATCTTCTTTTGTGTTCGATAGAAAAAATCTTAGAAATGTTTGAAACTACTAAAAGGTGAACAAATAACATTTTTTTGGGTGAACTATCCCTTTAATGCACTGTGCCTTAACAAGACAGACTATATTTTCAATGTATACTGTAAACAACGATGAATAAGTACAATATTAAATGTATTGTTCATTGTTTGTTCATGTTAGTAAATACACTAACTAATGGAACCATATTGTAAAGAGTATATCTATATATACTGCAAGTGTGTGTGTTCAGTTCACTATAATATGATGATCGTGGATTGAATCTGTCCGACAAAAGGGAATCTTAACATGTCCCCTAAGAAAACAAAACAAACAAATCAAAAACTTGCAAAGAATTGTGGGACTACTGGTGGGCGCACTGAACACCGGGACCATGTGGACCTCCTTCCTCGTCGGAGCTGTCGTTGTACGCTTCGCGCCGGTGTCCGCCGGACGACCCCTGACTGATGTCAAAGTCCTGCAGATCCACTTCCTCTGTGTCCGCTGAGATGACTGGAACTTCTGTACGAGACGGCAGCAGATCCTCCAACTCCTGCAGGAACACACACACATGAAAACAGCTTCTTCAGTGGGTCTACATGAGAAGATGGAGATTTTGGAGAAAGACGTTCAATCGAAGACCTAGTAGTAAGTCATTTTGGAAAGCATTTTAATTATTTATAGTTCACCCAAAAATGAAAATTAGCCCATGATTTATATGACTTTTTCTGTCAGACGAACACAGTTGGAGTATTTTTAAATTTAATCCAACTCCAGCAGGAACACACACACATCAAAACAGCATCTTCAGTGGGTCTACATGAGAAGATGGAGATCTTGCAAAAAGACGTTCAATCGAAGACCTAGTAAGTCATTTTGGAAAGCATTTTATGGGTTGTGTCTGTAGTATTAAAGGAATAGTTCACCCAAAAATGAAAATAACGCCTTCATTTATACACTGTAGAAAGTGATTATTTACTTTACATTAAAATTGAGTAAAACCTGGAACTGTTAAGTTGATTTAACTTAATTAGTCTGTTACTTAAAAATGAAGGCAACAGGTTTACTTACTTATTTGTTATTATAAACTAAAATGGACCATAAACATAATGTGGGTAGTAGGGGAAGGAGGTTCTCAAAGTGGTATAATAATTCCCCAGCCTGACCAATAGTACCAGAACTGTAAGCCAATCACAAGAGATGTTCTGTTTTTAAAAGTTGTGGCTTCATCCAATCAGAGTCAGTCAGACTTCACACTTTCACCTTTCCACAATCCCCTCCCCATACTGTGCTCGGTTTCTGACATTTTCTCCTTCTGTAAATGAAACTTTGTCAGGCTTTGATTTGCTGAAAATGGCCGCTAATTGGAGATGTTGTCATGCATTCACAAGGAAGAAAATTTAAAATTTCTTTAGACCCTGGAACCTTTCATTAGACCCTTTTCACAAGACTGTTATGACGTGTTTAATGGTCATCGGCATCTTAAATCCTTGAAAGTTTTTAATATTTTTGAAAGTACATTTATATTTATGCATTATATCATCTTTGCATCAAATTACAAAAAAAAGAATTACCGCTTGTGTGAGGTGTTTCTAATGCAGCGTCTCTGGGGACAGGACAGTAAATTTGATGTTATTCTTTCTTCTGGCTGCCGTTTTCAATCTCACACTATTTTTTTCCTTTTTCTAAAAGTCTTGATAACACCATTGTGGAGTTTTTCTGTTATTATTTCAGCAAATATGATTGTAAAAAATGACTTGTACTCTCCCATTCACTACACTCTAAGTTTACCCAACTATGACGACTTCCCAGAAACCCAGAAATGTGACTGATGAGGTATTGTGAAAATATTTCCTAAGGAACTGTTGAAAAACTCACCGATAGTTTCTCTGTGCTGATCCAGCCGTTCTCAGGAAACTGCACGTCAAACTTGATGAACAGATCTCCTTTCTCAAACGGGTTTCTGTACTGAGGCATTCCTTCCCCCCGCACAACCCTTATAGAACCTGACAACAAACCAATACCAGGACTCTTACACATTTTTCAAAGTCAAATTTAAGCTTATTTCAGATGCATTTTCAAACTGGTCCAGCACTTTACAAGCATGGCAAATTACATATTCATACTACATTATATCAGATGTTATTTATTATAGAATTTTGTAGTATAGTAATAGTATAGTATTTGGCTCCGTTTACACTAATACATTTTAGTTTTAAACCGCATAAGTTTTGCTGCGGTTACGCCATTTGTCCACACTACCCCGGAGTTTTCAAGCGCTGAAAACTGAGCTTTTTGAAAACGCTGAAGGCCATTTTCATTTCAAAACACTCCGTGTTAGTGTGAATGGGGGAAAACAGAGACATCTGAAAATGGAGGCGGGGCTGCAGACGTTCACCTATCTGATTGGGGCTTTTTCCTCAATATTAAGTGCACAAAGTGCACATCCTCTCCTTGTAAGTTCAGACTTCGTAAGTTTGATATGGAAAACAAACTCCCGAGGACATGGGTAAATCTTCAAAGGGAACAGTGAACTTTATAACGTCATTCACATCACCCTGGATACATCGTTTCACTATCTTAACAATAAAATGAAAACATGATATAAGGAACTGCCTATTTTCATTTTAATATTAGCAACTTAACAGACACCAAAAATGTCGAGGCGTCGTGTAACTATATGACCGTCATCTTCACTTTATGCATATTTATAACAAAATGGGGCCTATAACATTACTGCCTCCTTTCATTTTCATTGAAAATACGAAACATACCCTGTCTCGTTTGCTGAATATCAGTTTTAATAATCAATAATGGCCATTATAAAAGTATAACGTACAATAAGTTTATACATTATAGGAAATAAAGGCAAGCAATCAGTCAAATGTGCAGAATCAGTGAGTGGTTATATTAACATATTAACTTATCTTTGCGCTCAGCCAAAACACGTTACCTGAGAACAAGTAACAGATTCAAAAGACCAACGTCAGGGAATATGTCGTTAGATAGAGACAAGATGAATTACATATCACGTTTAACAAATATAGTGAGATTATATCCAGCGATAGATCCTTGATGAATAGTCTGATGTGCACAGCTCTCATCACTGCAGTGCATGCCAGAGTGTGTGTGTGGTCACGTGATGTGCGTTTTCAGCAATGTAGTGTAGACGGAGAGTTGTTCAGAAACGTTAGGCCTTAGTATAATATTAAAAAAACATTTTGATGGTATGTTTGCTCCAAGACCAACATTGAATTACTCTCTTAAATGTCATTTACTCATATTTATATTAATGTAAACAAATAAATGTATAATTTTTTTTAGTTTATTTATTTATAAAGCACAATAAAACAACAGTTGTAGACCATTGTGCTGTACAAACCTAAAAACAAATTATCAAAAAAATAGAGCGATAAAACAACAGATGAAAGAGGTAAAACAACATATAATACATCCAACATACCACACAGCATCAACGATAAATAACAAGACACCAGTTAGGTACAACAGGGTCAATTTTCTCCCAATTTAAAAGCTCTTTCTAGGAGGTGTAGTTTAAGTTTACCTCTGAACAAAGATTCATTGGAAATTGCTCTAATGGACATAGGTAACCCGTTCCACATTTTAGGACCTACTACTGAGAAAGCTCGATCTCTTTTTTTCAATTTGGATCTGGGAACAACTAGCATTTCCTGGTTAGATGACCTTAATCATCTGTCAGATATTTCAACAGTGATAAGATTAGACAGATAAGCCGGAGCCAGGCCATTTAAAACCTTAACAACATACATTAAAATTTTAATCTCAATTCTAAAACATATCGGCAACCAATTTAGGGAGCACAGGATAGGAGTAATGTGGCTAAACTTGCAAGTGCCAGTAAGAAGCCTAGCGGCTGCATTTTGAACCACTTGAAGATGATTTATATAGGATTGGCCAATACCCACAATTCTGCACAAGTAAATAAATAACGCCAGACCATGCTACAGGCACATGCATACATCTGTTTTATTCAAATAGTTAATTATTATTTAGTAACAAATTATTATGAAAGCAACACAATTACATTTTCAGGCACTTTAATCAAAATCTAAGCACTTTACAAACCTAGATTCTTAAATATATTCTGTAAAAACATTAAACAATCATGCTCACCTGGCTCTATGACTTTGCCAGGAGGATATTTGATGACGAGGTGCCGTCCGTCGAGGTGTGTGAGCATGAACTGAAATCCACACAGCGCCTCCACCAGGCCAATCTTGTGGCCAATGTGCAGATCATTCCCATCACGACGAAACTCCTGCACACAAAATACAAAGACACCATAAGCTTTAACAGTAGCTGAACCATGCATTTTAATGCTTTTATTTTTAATATTATTATGCAAAGCACAGCACATCCTGACAGCAAGCAAGTCATTAAATACTGCTTCCTGCATCTCTTTAAATATAATTATTATGTATTTATTAGAATATTTGCATGCATAAATGCAAATTAATCAATGGTAACCAGATCATTTATGAAAACAATATTCATAGTTCAACATAAAACTCATATGAAATTAGTTATAACAAATTTGAATGCAACACAAGGAATTATGTTTTTATTATCAGTGATTTTCCCAGGATTTAAAAGATCAAATTTGGTGCCAAATCAAAGTCCCCTTAAGGCAAATCATTTCACTCAGCGGCCATGTTTGAAACGCCTCTCGGGCAGTATGTTTGGCATTCTGTCTGAATGGGGAAACATCAAATTCTCCAAAACTGTTAGCCAAGCTCACGATTACATTACAGAATTGGAATCACCAATAAAATTTAACAACATCTGTCTCATAAGTTTCATTTCTAAATGTTCAAATCAAACAAAATCTGCATTTTTTCAGCTTGCCAAAGCTAATCCGCATGCGCACTCGAAAGGAATGAGATCATGACACCAACCTCATTCTACACATTATCATCCTCTGAATAAGGATCGTCTAATCGTGCTGCTCTTCTGAATTTACAACATGTTCTTGATGGCAAATCTTCCCCAGAAATGACAGCGACTCTTTGTTTACATGTTTGTGGACATTTAAGTAGTTGCTGTCATGTGATGTGCGTTTGAAAGGATGTACTGTCTCTCGTTCATTTCATACAGATTACAAAACAGAAAACTTTTGTTTTCAGGTGTAGTTGGTTCATTTATAAGTAGAGATTTCAAACTTTATGTCGACAGTTCTTATGTCTGTGAAGCAAGTATTCGCTGAGATTCCAGTGCATTTATTGACCACATAAACTGTCAATCCGTCTAGTCTGAGCTTCTCGCCCAGAGAAACGTCAGTCTGTAGCGATTGTTGATTGGCTTCTGTACTAGTGGGCAGGGCTTCATTCGCCATATTGACTGTTACACTTTTCCCCATTCAGCAATATTTTTTTTTTTAAATGGTTCTTTAAGCCATTTTCATGTAAATTAATAGCCAAATTAATAACTGTTTTCTGTTTTAGCTTTTATAATCAAAGTGAAACCAAACTGAAATTCTCTATGCAGAAATAATGATTTTATGCACAATATGGCCTGTAATTTTAACAGTAATACTATTTAAATTCTAATATAAAAAATATGTATATAAAATATTTTATATATTTATAAAATAAAAAAAAATATAAAATAAATTTTTATTTAATGTTTTTATGCACAATATAGCCAGTAATTTCAACAGTAATACTGAAAATATTTGATTTAATAATTTTTTAAAAAGACTAAATAGTTATATAAATTATATAATGTTTTATATATATATTTATATACAATATTTTTAATAAAGCTTTGTTGTTTAAATTAATGACCAAATGCATAAATATAGTTTAGCTTTTATATCAAAAGTGAAAACAAGCTGAAATCCTCTATGAAAAAATAATTTTTTAGGCACAATATGGCCTGTATTTTCAACAGTAATCCTGAAAATATTTTTTATTAATAAAAAAAATATTAAAATATTTTATCAAACATTGGATACATTTATATCAAATAAAATAAATATTTTATTAATAAATATTTAATTCAACAATTTTAATTTAATAATTAAATTATCCTTAGCCTTTGGTTTAGCTTTCAAAGGTAATTATGGCTTTGCCAGCAGCTAGCTCTCTGCAACTCTCACATGGTCGCCCATTGAAGCTAAGCAGGGCTGCGCCCGGTCAGTACCTGGATGGGAGACCACATGGGAAAGCTAGGTTGCTGCCAGAAGTGGTGTTAGTGAGGCCAGCAGGGGGCGCCCAACCTGCGGTCTGTGTGGGTCCTAATGCCCCAGTATAGTGACGGGGACTCTATACTGCTCAGTGAGCGCCGTTTTTCGGATAAGACGTTAAACCGAGGTCCTGACTCTCTGTGGTCATTAAAAATCCCAGGATGTCCTTCCAAAAAGAGTAGGGGTTTAACCCCGGCATCCTGGCCAAAATCTGCCCACTGGCCTCTGTCCATCATGGCCTCCTAACCATCCCCATATCATAATTGGCTTAATCTCTCTGTCTCCTCTCCACCAATCAGCTGGTGTGTGGTGTGCGGTCTGGTGCAAAATGGCTGCCGTCGCGTCATCCAGGTGGATGCTGCAAACTGGTGGTGGATGAGGAGATGTGTAAAGCGCTTTGAGTGCCCAGAAAAGCGCTATATAAATGTAAGGAATTATTATTATTATTATTCTATCCATTATATTTTAGACCATATAAAGCATTTATAAACAGAGGCTTGTGCATAATAGAATAAGAATAATCAATTGGTATGATCCCGACTCTGCATTGTTCAGTGTGTGTGTGTGTGTGTGTGTGTGTGTGTGTGTTGTACCTCATGATCTTTCTCCTGCAGCACCAGTATGATATCTCCAGGCTCTGTATTGGGCGACTGGTCTGCTTCTCCGCTGAATGTGATCTTCTGTCCATGTTTCATTCCTTTATCCACGTGCACCTCCAAGACCTTCACCTCTTTACACACTTTACGACCGTCACACTCTTTACAGCGGTCTTTCTCATGGATCACCTCACCTACAAACACACCATCAGGTTAATAAAATTCCTTACACATCATTTTCAATGCATGCAAATAATAAATAGTAGTGAATCTTCACCCTCTCCATTGCAGTCGGTACAGACAGACTGCATCTGCTGAACCATGCCAGGAGCCAGCTGTCTGATCATGATCCTCATGCCACGGCCCCGACATGTGCTGCACTTCTGCACAGCGCCTGTTTTACCGCCCTGACTGAGAATCAGAATCACAATTGTGTTTATTGAAATGTAAGTGAAAGATTTGACTTTGCTATTATTATCTCCAATAATTGTTTCAACTCTCAAATTATGTGCAGTAAACACACTCACCCATTGCAGGCGCTGCAGAGGACGTTCTTGCTTAGTTGTAGTTTGGTTGTTTTTCCATTGTACAGGTCCTCCAATGACACCCTATTGAGTATTTAAAAAAATTAAGTTTTAAAATAAGTGTTTACATTATTTCCATGCACTGTACAATTATAACTCACCACTTATCACCAGCAAATAAGAACCAAAATAATGAAATATGCATTAGGTAAAAAAAACCTTATTAATAGAATAAACAAAATGAGCTATAAAGTATTTTTATTAATAAATTGCTTTTTTTATTGCCACTTTCTATTGTGACTTCCTAAGTTGTATATACACTCATAGGCCACTTTATTAGGTACACCTGTCCAACTGCTCGTTAACGCAAATTTCTAATCAGCCAATCACATAGCAGCAACTCAATCCATTTAGGCATGTAGACATGGTCAAGACGATCTGCTGCAGTTCAAACTGAACATCAGAATGGGGAAGAAAGGTGATTTAATTGACTTTAAACGTGGCATGGTTGTTGGTGCCAGATGGGCTGGTCTGAGTATTTCAGAAACTGCTGATCTACTGGGATTTTCACGCACAACCATCTCTAGGGTTTACAGAAAATGGTCCAAAAAAGAGAAAATATCCATCGAGCGACAGTTCTGTGGGCGCAAATGCCTTGTTGATGCCAGAAGGTATGCAGAAGAGCATCTCTAAACGCACAACACGTCCAACATTGAGTCAGATGGCCTACAGCAGCAGAAGACCACACCAGGTGCCTCTCCTGTAAGCTAAGAACAGGAAACTGAGGCTACAATTCGCACAGGCGCACTAAAATTAGACAATATAAGATTAGAAAAACGTTGCCTGGTCTGATGAGTCTTGATTTCTGCTGCCACATTCGGATGGTAGGGTCAGAATTTGGCATCAAAAACATGAAAGCTTGGATCCATCCTGCCTTGTATCAAAGGTTCAGGCTGGTGGTGGTGGTGTAATGATGTGGGGGATATTTTCTTGGCACACTTTGGCCCCATTAGTACCAATTGAGCATTGTGTCAACGCCACAACCTACCTGAGTAGTCCATGCCCATACCTTTATGACCACAGTGTGCCCATGGCTACTTCTAACAGGATAACACACCATGCCATAAAGCGCAAATCATCTCAGACTGGTTTCTTGAACATGACAATGAGTTTACTGTACTCAAATGGACTCCACAGTTACCAGAGCTCAATCCAATAGAGCACCATTGGTACTGTATGTGGTGGAATGGGAGATTCGCATCATAGATGTGTAGTCGACAAATCTACAGCAACTGTGCGATGCTATCATGTCAATATGGACTAAAATCTCTGAGGAATATTTCCAGTACCTTGTTGAATCTATGCCATGAAGGATTAGGCAGTGCTGAAGGCAAAAGGAGGTCCAACCCGGTACTAGTAAGGTGTACCTAATAAAGTGGCCGGTGAGTGTAGAAGCACATAGACAGATTTTTATTTTAAAGGTATAGTTCACCCAAAAATGAAAATTTACTCACCATTTACTCTCCCTTAAGTGCTTATAAACCTTTATGGGTTTCTTTTTTTTTTTTAGTTTTCTTTTTTTTCTGTTTAACATAAAAGAAAAAAGATTTGAAGAAAGCCAAAAACCTGTAACCATTGACTTCCATAGTAGACAAAACAAACACTATTAAAGTCAATGATTAACGGTTTCCAGCATTCTTTAAAATATCTTCTTTTGTGTTCAACAGAATAAGCAAACTCAAACAGGTCTTGAACAAGTGATGAGAGAGTCAAAATGACTGAATTTTCAATTTTGGGTATACTATCAGTTTAGGGACATTTTGACATTCTTAATTCTAATTTTAGTGCTTTTAATGACTTGAGATTGATTTTAGGCTCTTCTGCGTATTTTTCATATTGACTCACTTCAGAGGATGTATCATGTCCTCTCCTCTCCGTCGGCCACCATTTCGGGTCTTGCTGCTCTGGCCGCCCATAAAGCCGAACAGACCTCCACCAAAGATGTGAGAGAAGATGTCCTCCATTCCGGCTCCGCCACCACCACCCTCACGCAAACCCTGTTCCCCATAGCGGTCATACAAGTCCTTCTTCTCTGGGTTGGTCAGTACCTCATACGCAAAACTGATCTCCTTAAACTAACATAAAAAAAACAGAATGTTGAATTATAAGTATTATTTCGTTAATAGCTTTCAAAACTTGTGTTTTCATGAAATGAGCACTCACCTTGTCACCTGCATTTGGGTTTTTATCAGGGTGGTATTCTTTTGCCAATTTCCGATATGCCTAAGAAAATGAAAATACCAAAAACATTACTTATTAGTACTTATTATTACAAGCAGCATTAATACTCATAATAAGAGACTTAGTGAAGAGTAGGCCTGTCACGATATCTATTTTTCGTTGTACGATATATTGCACCAAAATATATTGCGATAAACGATATTATTGTCATTTTAAGACCATTTTATGCCACTCATTATATAATGCTAGAATGACAATATAATATATATATATATATATATATAATACAATATTTTATTTTCTTAAGAATATTTAATTATAGTCATTTTAACGATTCAATAATTAGGCATTGGAATCAGAATGTGAAAAGGCATATCCTAAATGAATAATAATTAGTGTTAACAAAAAAGTGCAAGGTGAAAAGTAATATATCTGCTACCAGATCTATTTTCAGTTGTCAGACATACACATGAAAATATACTATAGTAATTTATAGTAAATACTATAGAGTTTTTAACCATACTGACACCTCCAGTAGAGGTAGAGATGTTGCACAATCAGTTAAAATGTTGCTAGAATTGTTTTTATGTATGGGCGATATTTATTGCATCACTAAAAATAATTGAATTGATATCCATGTGTTGTGCGATAAGTCGATATATTGATTATTGTGACAGGCCTAGTGAAGAGTAATAATCATTTACTAAAGATTAATACTATACTATTAAATACTATAGTAAATACTGGATTAGGATGTTTGCAGCCGATACCAAGTACAGATTCTTTGTCATGGTGATAGGCTGATACCAAGAACCGATTCTAATGCTTCAAGCTTTATAATGCATAAAGCACATTTTCCCTCCAAGTATGATACTTAAGTGGAGATCTCTCCTTACCTTAGAGAAAAAATGAAGGATGCTTCATATAATCCCTTAAACATGTCTTTTATAACCATTTATTGTGGACATGTCATGATCAGAAGCAGCTTTACAGAAAATAATAGATTAAACAGATAGAAAAATTGGTAAGAAAAATAACTAACAAAGCAATTTAACTAACAAAGCTTGCGTCACAGCAGCAATATTCGCAAACTTGTATGCTTGCAACTACACCTCTGGAGCTGTAGTTAGAAACATAGTTCCTGGCTGTGTTCTATTCCCACTTATTTATTCCCACAGTTTTAGCGATCTTCATATTGACAATTGCGTTCCCTTTGCAGTGCACTTTGAAAACATTGATGTCATTTTGAACACAGCTGTGGCTGATGATGAAAGCTATAGGTGACCTATTACTTAAAAGCAGAATTTATGTTACGTCTCCAAAGCTTGTGAAAACAACATGTATAGCATATGGTAATGCTTTTAATTTATAGTAGGTTGTTTATGAAGTATCTGTACTGTATATGAAATGGGCCTGTTGGTTAGAACATTTCTGCAGGGATTTGCATGTGTCAAATTGTAAAAGTAGACTTTTCAAAAAAAAAAAAAAAAAATAATAATATCCTACTTAATAATGATAATAATAATCGTCGTCATCATCATCATCATCATTAATATTATTATTAAAAAATATATATTTTTATTTCCTAATAAATATTAAATTTAATTTCTTGATAAATAGCCTCATTATTTATTTATTTATATGATTTATATATGATATTAGATTACGTGTTAGCTTTTGTACGTGACTTTATGTTTTAGAATAGAATATGTAATGTTCTCAATAGTATTTATAAAGGAAACACAGGCTCTATATGTGCTATTTACATATATTTCAATTAATATGGAAAACAAGTGCATGTTTTTACCAAAACTAATTGATTTTTTTTTTTTTTAAATGTGTGCGCGTGTAAAACAATATAATTTGCACAAAGAAATTATGGGGTTCTTCTCTAAAGAAGTAGTTACTCCAGCCTGTTTAGAGCATCATTATGGGCGTTTTACATTATAGCTAACGTGGTTCAAATGATGGATCTGCAACAGAGAAACTACGGTTTTTCGGAAACACTTGTCACTACATCGTTTTTTCTCAAACGATGCATCAAACTATGATAGTTCAGTCGCGAGTTACGTCATTGTTTGGGAAACACACCCCATATTGGCGAGTACAGATCGACTCATGAAATGTGGTTATCAATCGGTCAATACCGATCTCCGGCCGATTGATCGAAGCATCTTTAGTAAATACTATTCTAAAGTAGTATTCGCAGTCTAGTATTTTTATAAAGGTAACCATCTAACCAAATAACCATCTAGCAACCAAATAGTGCAAAATGCTTTGATTTATAATTCATTTATAACCATGTAATTAAGTACTTTTTAAATAAATAATTTAATAAGTAAATATTATTAAGTTACTAAACACAAAGTAATAAGAAAATAAAACGACAAGTTACATAATTTTTTAAATATATATATTGTCTTCCAGAATCTAAATTTAATTATTATTAATTAAAAGTTACATAATTTAAAAAATTTATATTGTGTCAAACTTGAATTGAATATTCCCAAATCCCTATCCTGATAGGTAGTACATTTTATTTTCATAATATTAAACACTTTAACTGCATTAAATATGCTTTTTAAATATACTATTAATTTTTTTTTACTATACTATGAAATATAAATATTTATGCGAACAACAAAATATGAGGTCTGGTCTTTAATTATATTGCACGTCATATAGCTTAAAATTTGGTCGACAACCTTTACTATTTGAACACTTACTCTCCTACATATTAAACTAATGCCATATGCCATTACTGAGCCAAAGACCCCAATCCCCCTCCCCAACATCTGACTGATCAAAGCAAGCAGATTTTAGAGCTTGAACAAAACCCTATCAGGCCATTTCCCACTAAGCACATCACATGGCATCGTGCCTTTTCTTCAACCTACTAGCTTCAAATTCACAGAAGCAGTTCCTTCATATACATCTAGTGTGTGTGTGTACGTGTGTGTGTGTGTGATACCTCTTGATAACCCACAATAATGTAGATCTCGCTCTGAATTCTGAAATCCTTTGTGTGCACACTGTCAACAACAACAACAACAATAGGCCAACAGAACACTCAAAACAACCTGGCATTAAAGCCAGAGCCTGTTCACCTTCCAACAAAGGACTGAACACAAACAATTAAAGAATTCCCATCTAGAAAATAGCCAACACAACACGTTCACATTGGATTAAGCATCACTAGGTCAAAGCATATGAGCTGGTTAGCTAAGCATCTCCGTTGAACTGGAGCAGCACCTTCGGTTGTCCGCAGCACCTGGCTACCAGACTTACGACACTAAAATGGTAAACAAAGCACATTTTTGACCGATTATCTCCCAGATCCATCCCTAAATCATTCAAACGAAGGCCTAAATGGAGGATTTGGGCAAAACATAGCAGCGGCTCCCCAACACGCAGCATCTATTCCGCGTCACGCGCATCTCCGGTTTTAATGCTAACTTGTATACGATACGCAGGGCGGAAACCCGCGCGTCTAACGTTACCTTTTTGAGCTCGTTTTCGGAGGCTGACGGAGATACTCCGAGAAGGTCGTAGAGTTTTGTGTCTGCGACGTTCGCCATGTCTGCAGACCCAGTGCAGCAGCTGCGCGAGGAGGAGCGGAGAGAGCGAGAAAAGCCGGCTGCGTGACGTCACGTGCGCGCGCGCGTCTGTCAGGGCGGTGCGCGCACTCGCTTGCACTCCTGCGCCACAACCGGTATATATGATATTTATGATATACGTGTGCTTTTATATATTAAACAACTTGTTGATTTCTCTGTTTTTTTATAGATGGTTTAGTGTCATGTGATGCCTCGACCTTAAAACTCAAATAAAGTTTTGAAAATCTAGTCTCTGTACTGGATTTCACTTTAATTTCTGGTTAATTTTTGTTTAAATGTCTAATTAAAAAATAAAATAACATGTAAATTTATATATATATATATATATATATAAATAGTATATATATATATATATATATATATATATATATATATATATATATATATATATATATATATATATATATATATATATATATATATATATACTAAGTACAGTATAAGTGTTTTGCCTTGATTCATTGGTTTACATGAGAAAAACACCAAATGGTTCAAGTAAACACAATAAAGTTGAAAGTAACCCGCTGCAAAGTTAAAATTAAAGTTACACTGCAAAATATTATATAGTAATTTAATGTATTTTTTGTAACGTAAAATTAAATATTACAAATTTTATATAATTTAATGTTGGTGCATTTATTTATTTATTTTTTACTTTTTAACAATACATATAATATAATGTACTAAAGTAAAATTCTATTTAAGATAATATATAAATATAGAACTTCCTTTCATTTACGTTTACAGTTTTTGATGAAATGTTTCACTATCACGTTTCACTGTCACACACATACACATAGTTTATATATATATATATATATATATATATATATATATATATATATATATATATATATATATATATATATATATATATATATATATATACAGTTGAGGTCGGAATTATTAGCCCCCCTGTTTATTTTTTGACAAAACATTTGACTATGTTTAAATGGATTTTTTCAACACATTTATAAACATAATAGTTTTAATAACTAATTTCTAAACATAATAGTTTTAATAACTCATTTCTAATATCTGATTTATTTTATCTTTGTCATGATAACAGTGAATAATATTTGACTACATATTTTTCAAGACACTTCTATACAGCTTAAAGTGACATTTAAAGGCTTAACTAGGTTAATTAGGTTAACTAGGCAGGTTAGGGTAATTAGGCAAGTTATTGTATAACAATGATTTGTTCTGAAGACTCAATATAGCTTAAAATA
Source organism: Danio kyathit (assembly GCA_903798195.1). Taxonomy (NCBI): domain Eukaryota; kingdom Metazoa; phylum Chordata; class Actinopteri; order Cypriniformes; family Danionidae; genus Danio; species Danio kyathit. The sequence continues at coordinate 11,589,335 of LR812536.1, read as the reverse complement.
TAGCTTAAAATATAGCTTAAAGGGGCTAATAATTTTGACCTTAAAATGGTTTTTAAAATAATAAAAACTGCTTTTATTCTTGCCGAAATAAAACAAATAAGACTTTCTCCAGAAGAAAAAATATTATCAGACATATTGTGAAAATTTCCTTGCTCTGTTCATCATTCGGGAAATATTTAAAAAAAGAAAAAAATACGAAATGGGGGGCTAATAATTCTGACTTCAACTGTATATATATATATATTGCACGGTTTACCAGTACTATGGAAGTATCGCGATACTATGGCTCCAAAATACTGTTGATGCCACTGTTTGTGAATGGTAGTATCATCATGTTGCATGCGAAAAAAGTAACTAAAATGCTCACACGTTTGTGCAACAATAGACTTTTTATTTGAATAGTCTGTGGAGCCCTTTAAGGTTGCAAAACTGTGTAGAATTCACGCCTTTTATGGTAGCCTATTGCACGTTTTCTAACGCTTCAGTTCGAATGCACATCTGAATTGGTTCATTTCTGCTCCTGTTAATATGATTTATTAGCAACCGCGACAATCTCAATGAAATTAAATTTTGAATTACTTTGCATTGTTACCTGATAAGACTGCAAAAAGACAATAGATGAAAAATGCAAAATAGCAATAGGAAACATTGAAATAAGTTTGACCACTTCATTTAGCCTGATTTTGTTGGAAAACATGCTCTTTTGTAACTAATTTCGTTTTGGTATAATTTGTATCTTTATTTTAATGTATTTTTGTTGGTCAGTTATCTACAAAATACACAAAAACAATGAATAAATTTTAGGTGAAGTGAGGTGCAAATAATACTTTTTGGCCTTTATGAATTATGAATTACATTCAAGTAGGCCTATTATAACATAAAATATAGTATTTCTGACAATTTTCTTTATAATTTGAGTTATGAATTACAGTATCGCAATACTGCTTGGTATCGTGATACTTCAGCTGGTATAGTATCGTAAGATTATTTATTGGTATCGCGACAAACCTTATATATATATATATATATATATATATATATATATATATATATATATATATATATATATATATATATATATATATATATATATATATATATATAATGGAATTCTATAAGAGTATAATTATTTTATTTAAAATAAGGATTTAAAAGTTATATCTTCATACATTTCTAATGTTACAGCTCTTCAATAATTAACAGGAGCAGTGTTTTCCCTTCCACAAAACTGCACGATTGTAAATGGAACCGATCCCCAAGCGCGTCCACACGCACATCATCATGCGCGTCCACGTCTCCTGGTCGGCCATTTTGACTTGAGAAATAATGTCAAAATCTTTTTCTGCTCACGGTTTAAAGCTCTGAAGGGGCCCTTGTTGAGGCAGGGCTGGTGAAGGAGGGAGGACACCGGGGGATCTGTGGATGCAGGACGATGCATCGCACACCGAATATCAACACATCTCCTCTCTGACAGCCTTCAGGACAGCTCTGATCACAGATTGCTGTTTGTCTGACATCTCCAAGTGTTTCTGGTAAGTTCACAGCAGTTCATTTGTTGACTGTAGTGTTTTTTAATGCCGTTTATGTGCCAGTCGATCATTTCCGACTGAGAAAGCAGGCGCGTTTATGACCTGCATATGGACTCACGTGACTTCACGAGCAACGATTTAATATATTATGATTATGTTAAACAGAAATGCATTTCACCTTGAAGTGTGCGCTCATATGACAGCTTTCTAATATTCAAATAAAATAGCTGTACGTGTCGATATTGTCTCGTCGTGCTTCTTGAGTATGTTTACTTTAGTGTATGCAAATGATTTTAATACGAATTGAACGCTTTTGGCAGTGGAGGCATTTGTAATGCTTTACAACATCCAGTAAACAGGCATGCAAATTCCCAGCGTTCTGATTGGTGCCTAGAGTCTCGCCTCTGCGCTTTGATTGGTGGATTCACGGACAGTGACATTGAGCGACGCCTCTGTGTGTCTGTCTGACATTGATCTTGAACGAGGGATTTGATTTCGCCTCATTGAGATAAAGACGTTTACTGTGTATTTTAGTGGAAAATTACGTGGTAATGAGGGGAACTGTACAGTCGCCATTTTGTCATTTAATACTCGTAGCCTCACGCGACTGTGGGCGTGAAGTGTGTGTTGGACTCGTTGGACTGTATGATTTGATCTCTCTCTCTCTCACTCTCTCTCTCACACACACACACACACAAACACACACATGTTGATCTCTGCAGCATTTCTGCGTTCACCACTACACACAGTAATATAAATTCAGCTGAATTTAGATATTCAGATAAACATTTAGATAAACATTAACATTTCAATACATATGTTTGAGTTTTTTATTTCTATTTTGACCTTTTATCATCTGCCTGTCTGTCTCTCTGTCTATGTATCTTATATATCTATGTCTATATGTCTATATACCCATCTGTTTATCTGTCTGTCATTGTATTGTAGTGTCTAGTCATTTTATTGAACCATCTATCTATCTATCTATCTATCTATCTATCTATCTATCTATCTATCTATCTATCTATCTATCTGTCTGTCTGTCTGTCTGTCTGTCTGTCTGTCTGTCTGTCATAATTATAATTATATACAATAGTACGTAATAAAATGACAAATATTTCTGTCCATTTAGGTAGATAGATTGTTTTCTTCTGTCTGTCTCTCGGCCTATCAATTAATCTATCTGTCATTTTATTCTTCTGTCTACCTGTCTTTCTGCCTGTTTTTTGTCTGTCTGTCTATTTAGGTACATTGATTATTGTCTGTCTGTCTGTCTGTCTGTCTGTCTGTCTGTCTGTCTGTCTGTCTGTCTGTCTGTCTGTCTGTCTGTCTGTCTGTCTATCTATCTATCTATCTATCTATCTATCTATCTATCTATCTATCTATCTATCTATCTATCTATCTATCTATCTATCTATCTATCTATCTATCTATCTATCTATCTGTCTATCTATCTATCTGTCTATCTATCTCGTTCTATCCTTCTATCTAACGTTCTATCATTCTGTCTTTTGTTCTATCTATCATTCTATCGTTCTATTGTTCTGTCTATCATTCTATCTATCATTTAAGCTAACATTTTATCTATCTTTCTAATGTTATACCGTTCTATATACTGTATCATTGTATTGTTCTATCTATCGTTCTATTGCTCTGTCTAACGTTCTGCCTAACGTTCTGCCTAACGTTCTGCCTAACGTTCTGTCTATCATTCTATCTAATGTTCTATCTATCGTACTATCATTCCATCTATCATTTTAACATTCTATTGTTCTATGTATCGTTCTTTTGTTCTATCTAGCATTCTATCTAGCATTCTATCGTTCAAGCTAACATTTTATCTATCGTTCTATTGTTCTATCTATTGTTTTATCTAACATTCTATTGTTCTAACGTTCTATTGCTCTATCTAACATTCTATCTATCGTTCTAATGTTCTATCGTTCTATGTATATTCTATTGTTCTATCTATCATTCTATTGTTCAAGCTAACATTCTATCTGTCATTCTAACGTTCTATGTGTCGTTGTATTGTTCTATCTATCGTTTTATTGTTTTATGTAACATTTTATTGCTCTATCTATTATTCTAACAGTCTATTGCTCTGTATTACATTCTATCTAACGTTCTAATGTTCTATCGTTCTATGTATCGTTCAATTGTTTTATCTATCATTCTGTAGTTTTATCTAACATTCATTCTATTGCTCTAATTTTCTATCTAATGTTCTATTGCTCTGTCTAACGTTCTATATAACATTCTATCTATCGTTCTAATGTTCTATCGTACTATGTATCGTTCTATCTACTGTTCTATAGTTTTATTGTTCCATCTCTCATTCTGTCATTCTATCTAAGGTTTTGTTGATTTATCTATTGTTCTATCTAACGTTCTATCCATCATTCTATATCATTCTATCTAACGTTCTATCCATCTTCTATCTATCACTCTATCTAACGTTCTATCTATCGTCTATTGTTTTGTCTATCGTTTTATCTATCATTCAAGCTAACATTCTATCTATCTTTCTAATGTTATATCGTTCTATGTACTGTATTATTGTATTGTTCTATCTATCGTTCTATTGTTCTGGCTAACGTTCTATTGCTCTATCTATTGTTCTGCCTAACGTTCTGTCTATCATTCTATCTAATGTTCTATCTATCGTACTATCATTCCATCTATCATTCTAACATTCTATCGTTCTATGTATCGTTCTTTTGTTCTATCTAGCATTCTATCTAGCATTCTATGATTCTATTGTTCAAGCTAACATTTTATTTATCGTTCTATTGTTCTGTCTATTGTTTTATCTAACATTCTATTGCTCTATCTATTGTTCTAACGTTCTATTGCTCTATCTAACATTCTATCGTTCTATGTATATTCTATTGTTCTATCTATCATTCTATCTAGCATTCTATCGTTCAAGCTAACATTCTATCTATCGTTCTGTGTCGTTGTATTGTTCTATCTATCGGTTTATTGTTTATGTAACATTTTATTGCTCTATTTATTATTCTAACAGTCTATTGCTCTGTATTACATTCTATCTAACGTTCTAATGTTCTATTGTTCTATGTATCGTTCTATTGTTCTATCTATCATTTTGTAGTTTAATCTAACATTCTATTGTTCTGTCTAATTTTCTGTCTAACGTTCTATATAACATTCTATCTATCGTTCTAATGTTCTATCGTACTATCTGCTGTTCTATAGTTTTATCTAACATTCTATTGTTCTATCTAACGTTCTGCCTAACGTTCTGTCCAACGTTTTGTCTATCATTCTATCTAGCATTCTATATTGTTCAAGCTAACATTCTATCTATCCTTCTATTTAATGTTCTGTCTATCTTGTCATTTTATCTTTCATTCTATGGTTTGATTGTTCACTCTGTCTATCTCTCTATCTATCATTCTGTTCAATGACATCTAGTGCTGCAAAAGTCATAAGCATTAATTATATATTCAATAGTACATATAGAAGTGAATAATAATCCTGTATAACGAGTCCTACAGTGCCTGTAAGTTGTAGAACTCTGCTGACACATTTTCTCTGTGATTTTCATCTTTATAAATGAGAGTGTGTGTTGTAAATAGATGGATTACAGTAATGTGATGTAGTCTAGGAGGTTGGCGTCTGACCTCACATCCGCTCCAGAATCTGATTAATCCCATTATAAGACTTAAAAAAAAAAAAAAAGAGTATGCTGCTTTCTGTGGGTGTGTGAGCAGCTTCATGTGTGCTTAAACAAGAGCCCAAATTCAGGTCGTATTACTGGACCGTGATGTGGCTTAATTCAAATGTGCATGTCATGCTTCTCTGGCTCATCTGATGGCCTGTGTGTCTCATTCCTGTCGGTCATTTCTTGATGACTTGTCTTTGTGTCTTATAGGTGTTGTGATGTGAGACGGCCCCAGTGGATGGATGTGTTATCTGACCACTGACCACTCAAAAACCAGTGTGTGTAAACTGGTCTCTGCATCCCAACTGAGGAAACGCATCATCTGACTGAAGGTAATTGACTTTTTAATTTGCTGCTTACTTGGTGAGTAATAAACATTCCTAGCTAGGGCTGCACAATATATCATTTCAGCGTTGATGTCGCAATTTGATTTGCAATAGTCACATTGAGAGTATGCTCAATGTTGAGTCTGGATTATAATTGATAGTTTCTCAAGTGTTTTTTGAGGCCTGTGACTGTGTGAGGGTTTTAAAAGCATTCAAGCATAAGAAATGCAGGGTGTCCGCGGAGATGTAAAAGGTAGTAAATTAAATTAGCCAAAATTAACAGTATTAAAATGTAGTAAAAGTCATCTGACGAGGTATTAAATTTTCGAGCCCAATTTTTTTAGATAAATTTTCAACTTGTATGAAGTGCAGGCCTTTAATCTAAAATTTCCGTGGATTTATCAATATGTTGAGAGTAGGACCTGAGCGATATCATGTGAGGTGGTATTCGTTTGGCAATTGGCAAATATTAGCAGTAATGCAGTATTATTTTAGAATTGGTTATTCAATGACTGTACACCTGAATACAGTTCAGCTCCTATGCAACAATAAAATGCTGTTTATTTAATTTGTATGTTTTTTTCTTTATTTATCTATGCTTGTAGATTGTTTCTTCTATTTTATGCACTCCCCTACAGAATCTTCCCGATCATTCTTTGCAAATAGTTATGCAACTAATCTAGTGAAATTGTATTCATTTTGCAATATACATCACAGAATAAAATAAATATCACTATTAGATTTTTCCAATATTTTGCAGCCCTATCACAATATATATTACAGCAAAACAAAATATTGCAATGTCAGATTTTTCCAATATCATGCAGCCCTATTCCCAGCATTACCTGCCATTTGATTTGGTCGATTAAATATTTGTGTTAAAGTCTTCATTTTTTCACTTTACAGCAAATATTCAATTAAAAACGTAGAAATATAGAAAAAATATGAATAAAATAAAATAAAAAAACACTTTTTTTTAAAAACAAATGAATACAGGTCCAAGACACAAATAAAAATGATCACTAAATAAAATGCAAAATGTAAACATTGTACTTTTAAGATTGCTACTTTCTCATGATGCTGTTATTTATGTTTCTGTCTGCATCCCCGTAATGGCTTTTAATATTGTGTATTATATTTTAATATCACTCATGAAGAAAAAGTCTTTGGAAAAATCTTTGTCATGATGACAGTACATAATATTTTACTAGATATTTTTCTAGATACTAGTATTCAGCTTAAAGTGACATTTAAAGGCTTAACTAGGTTAATTAGGCAGGTTACGGTAATTAGGTAAGTAGTGGTGTAACGGATCACAAATCTCATGGTTCGGATCACATTATGGTTTTTTTAGTCACGAAACAGACCATTTTTCAGATCAGCCAAAAAGTGAAGGAATGTGAATGTCATTTGCTTTCCATTTTATGACAAAAACAGTACTGCAAGACACTTTTGGTTTTTACAAACAAATCTTAGGACCTGTAATTGTATTAAAAATAAAAAGAAGAAATAATTAGCGGAATAAAAATAAATTGTAAAATATTCAAATATAAACAGTTTCAACTGTTGCTGATAACGCTAAATGTAGAAATCTAACATTGTAATTTGTACAACCCATATTTATTTTTAGTCTCTTTTTCAATAAATGATTTAGTTATTCACTCATAAAACGTCATGTTTCATTGCTAGATGTGTCATCTTTGAAGAATTATTCAGTGGCATATTTTTGATGGCTGGTTGTCGCCACCTATTGCTTAAATAATTTAATTGCTGCTACAACTTTCATTTTTGATGGTCAATTTTAATGCATATGATGGTTATTTTAATCTTTACCATAAACATCAGTGGTTTTATCTAAACTATAAACTGTTATGTCAATACTTCTATGTTATGTGACTGTTACACACATTTGAATGCAGCGATTCGAAGGAAAAATAAAGATCACCATCATTTATAATTTATGTTGCGTGGGTGTTGAGATCCCGATTTTTAATGATTAATCGTGCAGCTTACACTGAATGCATTAATGTAGGCTAAACAAGTAGTGACAGAAAACACCTTTAATAACCTAAGAAACCCACCACATCCCGAATAACCCACCACAACTTCTTCCATCATCATTATATTTTACAGGAAAGCATAAATGCTTTCATACATGTTATTTGAATGACGCGAGAGACGTTCTCTCGAAATTAAAAATTTAGTAAAGTAAAAAAAAAAAAATTATTAATCCCAAGTCACATGTGTTCCGAACCGTGGGTTGTGATTCGTATGAATCATGGATCAACCGTGATCTGTTACACCCCTATGGAGTGGAGGAACTATGACGTCAATTTGTATGCAAAAACCTGGAAGCAAGTTAGCATATTAGCAGTTCCGGTTCCCTCGTCCCAAAGTGGGTATTTTGAATGGGATTTCAGTTAAATTGCTTAAATAAGGTTCGTGGCTAACACAAACTCAAGATACTTTCACGTTTATTCTACAACATAAAACACATCAGTTACAGCACACTCTTGATTTTAAAAACGGTTACGTTTCTTTAAAAAGACGTTTGCTATCAAGTTGCTAAATCGGACTACAGACGGTGTCGGAGACATTATACGCCATCCAGCTGAACTGGTCTGGAGCGCAGCCTGCTTGCGTTGGGCATTTGGATTTGTCTGTTATTTAAGTATTTTCATGAATAATATTTTATAGTTTGTTGTATTTTTCTAATTGGGAATTCATACTGTGTGTAGATAATGCCTACACTTGTTATGACTGTCAAGACGGATCAATTTGTTGATCATTTATTTTAATTAAACAATATTATGGGGATACTGCTTACCAGTGCGGCCTGTCTCTTTCCTGCTCTCAGTAATGCAAATGTGTGAATAAATTAAATTGTGTAATATTTAAAAAAGAAAAAAAATTCACAGGAGGGCGAATAATTCTGACTTCAACTGTATATATTGTCATATTGCACACCCCAATGAATGACTAATAGCTTCTCTCTGTCTGTCTCAGGCTCTCTCTCTCTCTCTGTCTCTCTCTCTCTCTCTCTCTCTCTCTCTCTCCTATAGGCTGCAGACATGTTCTGGAAGTTCAACCTGAACAACTCCTCTCAGGTGGAGAAGCTTTTGGAGAAGGAGGATTTGACTCTGCAGGAGCTGCTGGATGAAGAAGACGTCCTGCAGGAGTGTAAGGCCCAGAACCAACGGCTGCTCCTCTTCATCACGCAGGACAGCAGCATCCTGGAGCTGGTCAACCTCATCACGCACGAGCCCCCTGCTGACCGGGAGGAGAAACTGCGCTATAAGTGAGTGGAGAGATGCTCTGGATTAGCAACACTTTCTGAGCGCATCTGAAATAAAGTCTGAAATAAAAATAAAGACATTTGAAGTGGTATCATCATTGTTGTCCTAAAACTACTGAACAACACTTATTTTTGTTGTAGGACAATTTTGAAAAAACTATTTTGATCCACTTTAAATGTTGACTACTGTACATATTGATCAGTAATGCAATGTTGGGCCAGATTAATTTAACAGGGGATTTTGAAATGATCAGATTCTATAACCTATAACCATGGGGCGACACGGTGGCTCAGTGGTTAGCACTGTCGTCTCGCAGCAAAAAAGTAACTGGGTCAGTTGGCATTTCTGTGTGGAGTTTGCATGTTCTTTGCTTGTTGGTGTCGGTTTCCTCCGGATGCTCTGGTTTCCCCCCCCGAGTCCAAAGACATGCACTATAGGTGAACTGAAGAAACTAAATTGGACGTAGTGTACGAGTGTGAATGAGTGTGTATGGGTGTTTCCTAGTACTGGGTTGCAGCTGGAAGGGCATCTGTTGTGTAAAACATATGCTGGATGAGTTGGCGGTTCATTCCGGTGTGGCGACCCCTGATGAATAAAGGAACTAAGCCGAAGGACAATGGATGAATGAATTAACCTATAGCCATGGAGTGTTTGGGTTAAAATTTGACTCACCCCCTAAACCCCCCTTCCTTCTAAAAATGTTGCCTCTCACATTATTTGCATGTTTATGTACCCAATGTGTTTGTTGTAGTTCCTTCAACGCAGGGCTCTTGTGTAGGGATGGGTACCGAAACTCTGTACTTTATCAGTATCTGTGCTACATTATAATAAAAGACAGAAGTATCAATAAGCTCTGACGTTAACGGTTCTGCTATCTGGAGAATTATTGCTGAATAAACATTACTTACAGTAGCATAATTTAACTGACCAACCTTTTTTAATTAGCGATATTTGATATTCGTCTGCACAGTTGGCAATCTCACATGTGAAATGCTCGTGTTTCCTGTGAGCGCGTCAAGTTTAAAAGCCTTCAAAGTTCTCGGCTGTGCACGTGCACTCAGCGGAGGCTCGCGCTAAGTGCACACATATAGCTTGCAACACAGACTTGTGCGCACACACAGCTTGTAATCTTGCTGAGTGAACCAAATGGGTTGTATTTCCTACGTGGACACCAACAATGCCCGTTGCAACAAACGCAACAAGTTGTTTTCTTGTATAAGCGGAAACGCAAGCAATCTGGCAAGTGAAAGTATCTTTCAGAAGTGCATTAACTGGAATAAACAGTAATGAAAAGTTTTTAACTGCCTAGCTACTAACGGTAACGTTACATCATCCTTTATTATGCCAGCAGTCAATCACCTAAATTAGTATAATATCAACAGTTAAATAAACACACATATTCAGTTACAATGAAAACAGGATTTATAAATTTTTTTGCAGTAGTCTAAATAAATCTTAAACATTAAAAATGCTTTTACATCAGCTGTAATTACAAATATAACCTATGAATAGCCTAATAATTAACTATGCTTATTAAGAAATTGTTAAAAAACTGCTTATTTTTACATTGCAAGATGCTCCAAAACTGTATTAAAAACACACAGTTAAGTACCAAAACACTTTTAACTCATTTATGTGAGTGTGTTAATGAAAAATCATAAACTTGATCTCATTTAACTGCATTTTGCAACTCAAAGAGGGTATTTTCAACTGCAGGGAGCACAAGAAAGATCCCGACTTCTGCCAGAAAAGTCAAACATGTTGATTTTTCTCCAGAAGAATGGTTAAAAACTGAGAGTCCTTTTTCTTCAAACAATTGTACATTCTTTTACAGAAAAATGATTTTGTTTTACAATTATTGGTTTCGTTTTATTTTAATTAAAATTAAAATTTTATTTTATTAAAAATGTAATAATAAAATAAAGTGTTGTTAATTCTGTTCAATTAGTTTTTTGCTTTTTTCATAAAAAAAAAAAAACACTACAAAAAGTACCGATAAGAGAACCGTTAAAGTACCGATCCGGTAAGTGGTATCGATAAAAGTAGTAAGTCTTGTGTGCAGGTCCACCTAACTCCACCTAAATAAATAAAAAACACTTAATATTGCGAAAATGTCACTAAAACCATATGCAACTGATCACTACTTTTATTATAATAAGTTAAATCTAAATATTTAATTGTTTGTTTTTTATTTTTTATTTATAGATTAATAAACAAGATTAATAATTACTCGGCATGTATTCCTGTGCTATTGTTTTTATGCTATTATAATATATATTTATATTTTCTGTTTTTACTTTTGTTTACATTAAATTCTACGGTGACGCATTGCTGCCACACACATATTTTTTTTCCCACTCAGCTATGTCGTTATAACGAGATCTTTTCTCGTTTTAACGAGATCTTTTCTCGTTTTAACGAGATCTTTTCTCGTTATAACGAGATCTTTTCTCGTTATAACGAGATATTTTCTCGTTATAACGAGATCTTTTCTCGTTTTAACGAGATCTTTTCTCGTTATAACGAGATCTTTTCTCGTTTTAACGAGATCTTTTCTCGTTATAACCACATAATTAAGTCGTTATTTCGAAATAATTAAGTGTTATTTCGACATAATTATGTTAATTTCTATATGAGCCACATAGCGGAATAAGACAGGTCAATGGGAATTTACCAGGCATATTCTTTCATAGGCACTGATGTGTTCACTTGCTGTTCCATAACAATCTTTTGACATTAAATGTAACCCATAAATACCTGTAGCCTAGCCTAGTTTTTGCAAGACATTAATTAATTTGTTTGGCAATTCTGTAACGTATTTATCACATTTGGTTTCTAGTTTTGTTGGTGGTAAGAGAAAACATCCCGTTTTTACATCTATTCGCCTCCAAAATTTATTCCGTCTTTAGCGCTCCATGGCACATGCATGTTAGTGCAAAAAACAATAAAATACAGCAAGACTAAAATATGGAAAAACTGACAGATGGTACAGCACTTTGCCCACTATTATGATTATTAAGTTGGAATTGTTTTAAATTAGAATGCGCCTGTGTTGATTCAATAATAATAATAATAATAATAATAATAATAATAATAATAATGTGTTCTTGTTGTAAATATTTTAGGTGTTTAATTTTCTGTGTAGCAACACAACAGAACAACATTGCTTCAAGTGTTTACCATGTATTAGCCCAATAAGAAACTCCTCCTTAGCTTGGCTTTCACCCGCTGCGCCTATTTTATTATCTTTCTATTATTATTATTATTATTATTATTATTATTATTATTATTATTATTAGTATATGTTATTATGCATATTTATATATTCTTTAATAAAAACAAGTTTAGATTTGTCCACCTGTCGGGTTTTGAGAGATGTAGGCCTATGCATCACCACATGGGGCATAAGAACAGGACGCGTGTTTGGATATAACCTAGTTGTTTGACCACACTTCGTTATTATTATTCATTTATTCGTTTGCTGGAAATTAGAACTGAATTTAGAAATAATTTTGAAACAAATCTTTGCGCTTAACCAACGAAATTTAATATGTAGGCTAATGGATGTCTTCAGCAAAGCGTGTACAACGCTGTTTGTCCACGAAAAAAGTTAAAGTAAAGGCTGATTGGAAGAGGCTCATTAAATCATTAAAATAGAGCCCCAATGCTCATGGCGCAAAAGCAATAAGCGCGTCTGAATCCACTTTTAAAGAAGGAAAAATACCGATTGCGCTGCAGCTCATGGTCTAAAAGGGTTGTGCTTATTCTTTTAATGAGTTCTGGGCGTGTTTCATGAATAGGCTAAATCAATCAGTGGTGTTTCCAAAACCATCATTAGCTAACTAAGGTTGCAAGTTCCGTCTTTACAAACACAGTTAAAGTTTGGGTTTCCCAAATCCATCGTTCCAACGAACATTCGCAAACTGCATCGCAAACTTGTGCCCTTGCCACTACACCTAGAGCTGTAGGCTGTGTCCTATTACCAGTTATATCCCCTTAGAACATTCTAACATTTAAACTTGGAATGATTAAAAAAAAACAATAAAGTCATTTCTGTTAGGTGTAATTTGCTTTCTAAGTATTTTTACAGTTCAGTTTGTGCTCCCTTTGCAGTGCACTTTGAAAACAGTGATGCCATTTTGAATACAGCCTAGCGGAATTTATGTTATGTGTCCAAAGCTAGTTTATGTTTTACAGTCATTGCTCTAAAGCTTATGAAAACATAGCATACGTTAATGCTTTTATTTTAGGTTATTTATTAAGAAATGTAGCCTTCTATATATGGACCTGTTGATTAGCACATTTCTGCAGTGGTTTTCATGTGCCAAATTTTAAAAGTAGAACAATATAATCATCATCATCATCATCATCATCATTATTAATATTATTAGTAAAGTATTAAAGATTTTTTTTTTCATTTCCTAATAAATATTACATTTAATTTCTTAATAAATAGGTGATTTCTTAATAAATAGGGGATTTTATTTTAACTTAGAATAGAATATGTAATGTTTTTAATAATATTTGTAAAGGAAACTGTGCCGTTTACATATATTTCAGCTAATATGGAAAACTAGTGCATGTTTTTACCAAAACTAATATTGGATTTTTTTTAAAGTGAGTGTACATTATTTGTTTATATAAAGATGATGGTCATTTTCTCTAAAGAAGTTGTACTCCTCCCCGTTTAGAGCGTCATTATGGAGGTTTAACTAACGACGATTTGCGAAAGAGAAACTAAAGTTTTGGGGAAACACTGGTCACTACATCGTTCTTTTCCCAATCAATGCATCACTATGATAGTTCAGCCACTAGATATGTCATTGCTTGGGAAACGCACCTCTGGATTCCAAGTAAAAAGCTGGTCTAAACTCCAGCGCAGCGCATGTTAGTTATGAGCTTATGCCGGTTCAAACGCCTAATACACACAGGATGTGCAGCAATACACTAATATCTTTACATATAAAAAAAAAGGATTAAAATGTTACAAAAAGTACTATTTAAAATAAAAGTATTATTTAAAATATTATTTAAAATAAAAAAACACCTCCTTCATGTCCATGACTTTTTTCAGTTTATTCATGACAATTTGCATTTGTATAGTGTTATTATTATTAGCAGTATCATTTAGTATATGGATATTTATATTTGTTTTAATAAAAGCAAGTGTAGATTTGTCCACCTGTCGGGTTTTGGAGACGTCTGCATCACCATATGGGGCATAAGAACAGGACGTGTGTTTGGACATACCTCAGTTTTTTGACCACACTTCGTTATTATTATTCATTTATTCGTTTGCTGGAAATTAGAACTGAATTTAGAAATAGTTTTGAAACAAATCTTTGCGCTTAACCAACGAAATTTAATATGTAAAAAAATCTGTAATTTTACGGTTTATTTCCGGCAACTGGGGTTACCTCATTGTTTGGGAAACACACCCCTGTTTAAAAGTTTTCACACTAGAGTTTTTCTACTTACAAGTCTCCATGTAAATAGCAAATGCACCATGGTGTGGCAACTGACCCATTGGGCCCTATTTTAAAGATCTAGGCGCAAAGTCCAGAGCGCACAGCGCAAAAGCATTAAGGGCGTGCCAGAATCCACTTTTGTTATTTTAAGGACAGAAAATACCGCTTTGCGCTGGCGCATGGTCTAACAGGGTTGAGCTTATTCTCTTAATGAGTTATATGTGTGTTTTGAGAATAAACCAATCAGAGTCTCATCTCCCATTCCCTATAAGAGTCAGTTGTGTCGCGCCATAGCGCATTTGCTATTTACATGGTGGACTTTGTAAGTGGAAAATCTGAACGCTTCACTAGCCAGAAAACAGTTAACAGACCATTTACAGCGCAAGAATGAGAGAATGAGCCTCCTCATTCTTTACTTTCACTTCCACTCTCGTGGACAATTAGCCTATACATAATTAATTTCGTTTGTTATGCGCAAAGATTTTTTCAAAACTATTTCTAAATTCAGTTCTAATTTTCAGCAAACTAATAAATGAACAATAATAACAAAGTGTGGTCAAAAAACTGAGTTATATCCAAATACACATGCTATGCCCCTAATGGTCTAAAAGCTGACAGGTGAGCAAATCTAGGCTTGTTTTTAATAAAACAAATATAAATATGCATATAATAAATAATACTACTAATAATAATAACATTATACAAAAGCAATTTGTCATGAATAAAATGAAAAAGCCCCCTGAGATGAAGGCAGTAGTTTTTATATTTATGTAGGCTAGAAAGTAATAATTTTTGTAATATTTTAATACTTTAATTCTTTTTTATTTGTAAAGATATTTGCTTATTGCTCTACATCCTGTTAAGCAATGTTTAAGCGAGGCGCACAACTAACGCGCTCTGCGCTGGATTTTAGCTCTTAGCTGATCTATTAAACAGTCTATTCTAGTTTCTCAAAATAGCAACGCGCCATCAATGCGCCTCAACACACCTCCTTTTTTTTTAGACCAGAACGCCTATGGGCATATGAGCGCAAATGCATTTGCTATTTAAACAGCGTGGTGCAAAATGTCAAAATGACTCTTGCGTCAAGCTGAAACTAGCAAACCACCATAGTTTCTCTGTCGCAGATGCATAATTTGAACCACGTTAGTTATAATGTAAAATGCCCATAATGATGCTCTCAACGGGTTGAAGTACCTTTAGAGAAGAACCCCATATTTTCTTTGTGCAAATTATATTGTTTTTTCACGCACACGCATTACAAAAAAAAACATAAAAAGTTTTGGTAAAAACATGCACTCTTTTTCCATATTAACTGAAATATATGTAAACGGCACAGTTTCCTTTACAAATATTATTAAAAACATTAGATATTCTATTCTAAGTTAACATAAAATCCCCTATTTATTAAGAAATCACCTATTTATTAAGAAATTAAATGTAATATTTATTAGGAAATGAAAAAAAAAATCTTTAATACTTTACTAATAATATTAATAATGATGATGATGATGATGATGATGATTATATTGTTCTACTTTTAAAATTTGGCACATGAAAACCACTGCAGAAATGTGCTAATCAACAGGTCCATATATAAAAGGCTACATTTCTTAATAAATAACCTAAAATAAAAGCATTAACGTATGCTATGTTTTCATAAGCTTTAGAGCAATGACTGTAAAACATAAACTAGCTTTGGACACATAACATAAATTCCGCTAGGCTGTATTCAAAATGGCATCACTGTTTTCAAAGTGCACTGCAAAGGGAGCACAAACTGAACTGTAAAAATACTTAGAAAGCAAATTACACCTAACAGAAATGACTTTATTGTTTTTTTTTAATCATTCCAAGTTTAAATGTTAGAATGTTCTAAGGGGATATAACTGGTAATAGGACACAGCCTACAGCTCTAGGTGTAGTGGCAAGGGCACAAGTTTGCGATGCAGTTTGCGAATGTTCGTTGGAACGATGGATTTGGGAAACCCAAACTTTAACTGTGTTTGTAAAGACGGAACTTGCAACCTTAGTTAGCTAATGATGGTTTTGGAAACACCACTGATTGATTTAGCCTATTCATGAAACACGCCCAGAACTCATTAAAAGAATAAGCACAACCCTTTTAGACCATGAGCTGCAGCGCAATCGGTATTTTTCCTTCTTTAAAAGTGGATTCAGACGCGCTTATTGCTTTTGCGCCATGAGCATTGGGGCTCTATTTTAATGATTTAATGAGCCTCTTCCAATCAGCCTTTACTTTAACTTTTTTCGTGGACAAACAGCGTTGTACACGCTTTGCTGAAGACATCCATTAGCCTACATATTAAATTTCGTTGGTTAAGCGCAAAGATTTGTTTCAAAATTATTTCTAAATTCAGTTCTAATTTCCAGCAAACGAATAAATGAATAATAATAACGAAGTGTGGTCAAACAACTAGGTTATATCCAAACACGCGTCCTGTTCTTATGCCCCATGTGGTGATGCATAGGCCTACATCTCTCAAAACCCGACAGGTGGACAAATCTAAACTTGTTTTTATTAAAGAATATATAAATATGCATAATAACATATACTAATAATAATAATAATAATAATAATAATAATAATAATAGAAAGATAATAAAATAGGCGCAGCGGGTGAAAGCCAAGCTAAGGAGGAGTTTCTTATTGGGCTAATACATGGTAAACACTTGAAGCAATGTTGTTCTGTTGTGTTGCTACACAGAAAATTAAACACCTAAAATATTTACAACAAGAACACATTATTATTATTATTATTATTATTATTATTATTATTATTATTGAATCAACACAGGCGCATTCTAATTTAAAACAATTCCAACTTAATAATCATAATAGTGGGCAAAGTGCTGTACCATCTGTCAGTTTTTCCATATTTTAGTCTTGCTGTATTTTATTGTTTTTTGCACTAACATGCATGTGCCATGGAGCGCTAAAGACGGAATAAATTTTGGAGGCGAATAGATGTAAAAACGGGATGTTTTCTCTTACCACCAACAAAACTAGAAACCAAATGTGATAAATACGTTACAGAATTGCCAAACAAATTAATTAATGTCTTGCAAAAACTAGGCTAGGCTACAGGTATTTATGGGTTACATTTAATGTCAAAAGATTATTATGGAACAGCAAGTGAACACATCAGTGCCTATGAAAGAATATGCCTGGTAAATTCCCATTGACCTGTCTTATTCCGCTATGTGGCTCATATAGAAATTAACATAATTATGTCGAAATAACACTTAATTATTTCGAAATAACGACTTAATTATGTCGTTATAACGAGAAAAGATCTCGTTATAAAGAGAAAAGATCTCGTTATAACGAGAAAAGATCTCGTTAAAACGAGAAAAGATCTCGTTATAACGAGAAAAGATCTCGTTAAAACGAGAAAAGATCTCGTTATAACGAGAAAAGATCTCGTTATAACGACATAGCTGAGTGGGAAAAAAAATATGTGTGTGGCAGCAATGCGTCACCGTAAAATTCTATAATAAATTCTTTATAAATAAAATGAAAAGTTCTATTCTATTAACATTAAATGTTAAATGTCTTTTATAATATTTTGGTTTGACGTCAACTTATTTATTTTATAATTGCATTTTATTTTATTACTTCAGCTTCAGTATATTTGTATGTATGTGAATGTATACAGTATATGTTTTTATGTATCTATGTAGATGTGTATATATACACTACTGGCAAAAGTCTTGTCGTTGATCCCAGTTATAAGAGCAACAAATAATAACTTGACTTCTAGTCGATCATATGGAAAAGTGGCAGAAGGTTGATTTTTCCAATGAATCATCTGTTGAACTGCATCCCAATCATCACAAATACTGCTGAAGACCTATTGAAATCCACATGGACTCAAGATTTTAACAGAAATTAGTCAAGTTACATTCATTATGGGGGCGTGTGAGAGATCTGCAGAGTGAATGGCAACATTGACAGCCTGAGGTATCAAGACATTTGTGCTGCCCATTACATTACAAACCACAGGAGAGGGCAAATTCTTCAGCAGGATAGCGCTCCTTCTCATACTTAAGCCTCCATAAGTTCCTGAAAGCAAAGAAGGTCAAGGTGCTCCAGGATTGGCCAGCCCAGTCACCAGGCATTAACATTATTGAGCATGTCTGGAGTAAGATGGAGGAGACATTAAAGATGAATCCAAAGAATCTTGATGAACTCTGGGAGTCCTGCAAGAACGCTTTCGTTGCCATTCCAGGTGACTTTATTAATAAGTGATTTGAGTCATTGCAGAGATGTATGGATGCAGTCCTCCAAGCTCATGGAAGTCACACACAATATTCATACTTTTTCAACTGCAGCATGACTTTCTATTCTATACGGTACATTATTTCTGTTAAGTGACAATACTTTTGTCTAAGCAAAGTCAGACCTTACTGTCCTAATTAAATCATTAAAAATCAAGGCATGATCATATTTTATTTTTGTAAAATAAGTGTAATCTAGAGGCCTTTGCCTTTCATATAAGCCACTTCTGATACCAAATGATCAATTAGAAGTCAAGTTATTATTTGTTGTTCCTAAAACTTGCATAGGCGACAAGACTTTTGTCAGGTGGTGTATATATGTGTGTGTGTATACAGGGAGTGCAGAATTATTAGGCAAATGAGTGTTTTGACCACATCATCCTCTTTATGCATGTTGTCTTACTCCAAGCTGTATAGGTTTGAAAGCCTACTACCAATTAAGCATATTAGGTGATGTGCATCTCTGTAATGAGAAGGGGTGTGGTCTAATGACATCAATACCCTATATCAGGTGTGGATAATTATTAGGCAACTTCCTTTCCTTTGGCAAAATGGGTCAAAAGAAGGACTTGACAGGCTCCGAAAAGTAAAAAATAGTGAGATATCTTGCAGAGGGATGCAGCACTCTTAAAATTGCCAAGCTTCTGAAGCGTGATTATCGAACAATCAAGCGTTTCATTCAAAATAGTCAAAAAAACCAAGGCGCAAAATAACTGCCCATGAACTGAGAAAAGTCAAGCGTGCAGCTGCCAAGATGCCACTTGCCTCCAGTTTTGTCATATTTCAGAGCTGCAACATCACTGGAGTGCCCAAAAGCACAAGGTGTGCAATACTCAGAGACATGGCCAAGGTAAGAAAGGCTGAAAAACGACCACCACTGAACAAGACACACAAGCTGAAACGTCAAGACTGGGCCAAGAAATATCTCAAGACTGGTTTTTCTAAGGTTTTATGGACTGATGAAATGAGAGTGAGTCTTGATGGGCCCGTGGCTGGATCGGTAAAGGGCAGAGAGCTTCTGTCCGACTCAGACGCCAGCAAGGTGGAGGTGGAGTACTGGTTTGGGCTGGTATCATCAAAGATGAGCTTGTGGGGCTTTTTCAGGTTGAGGATGGAGTCAAGCTTAACTCCCAGTCCTACTGCCAGTTTCTGGAAGACACCTTCAAGCAGTGGTACAGGAAGAAGTCTGCATCATTCAAGAAAAACATGATTTTCATGCAGGACAATGCTCCATCACGCGTCCAAGTACTCCACAGCGTGGCTGGCAAGAAAGGGTCTAAAAGAAGAAAAACTAATGACCAATGACATGGCCTCTTTGTTCACCTGATCTAAACCCCATAGAAAACCTGTGGTCCATCATCAAATGTGAGATTTACAAGGAGGGAAAACAGTACACCTCTCTGAACAGTGTCTGGGAGGCTGTGGTTGCTGCTGCACGCAATGTTGATGGATTCTGTCAGCGTTTTGATCCGTTCACCATGGATGGCAGGCTTTTGAGTGTCCTTGCAAAGAAAGGTGGCTATATTGGTCACTGATTTGTTTTTGTTTTGTTTTTGAATGTCAGAAATGTATATTTGTGAATGTTGAGATGTTATATTGGTTTCACTGGTGAAAATAAATAATTGAAATGGGTATATATTTGTTTTTTGTTAAGTTGCCTAATAATTCTGCACAGTAATAGTCACCTGCACACACGGATATCCTCCTAAAATAGCTCAAACTAATAAACAAACTAAAAACTACTTCTAAAAATATTCAGCTTTGATATTAATGAGTTTTTTGGGTTCATTGAGAACATGGTTGTTGTTCAATAATAAAATTAATACTCAAAAATACAACTTGCCTAATAATTCTGCACTCCCTGTATGTATATATATATATATATGTGTGTGTGTGTGCGTGTGCGTGTGCGTGTGCGTGTGCGTGTGCGTGTGTGTGTGTGTGTGTGTGTGTGTGTGTATGTATATGTGTGTGTGTGTGTATTCTTTATTTCAGCCTTTATTTACTTACCAAATAAATAAATATTTTCAGCAGCAACACCGATATTGGGCAGGCTGATTAAAGTGTCGTAATCAAAATTCAATGATAAAAATTCTAATATTATAAATATTTTATAATTATTTAAAGAAAGATCACCTGCTTGTCATTTTTAAAATGTATAGAAAACAGCGTCAGTGGATAAAATGCATTTCCAGAAGTTTTTTTTAAATATTTGGAGTGAAAATTGAGCATTAAATCTGCCTTATCCATTTAAATACATCAGTCACTCACTTGTCATATATTGATTTTTCTCTCTGTCTGTCGTGCAGGTATGCTAATGTAGCTTGTGAGTTGTTGACCTGCGATGTGTCCCTCATCAATGATAAAGTGGGTGGAGACGAGTCTCTGCTGAACACACTGTACAGCTTCCTGGAGCAGAAGCCGCCGCTAAACCCCCTGCTGGCCTCTTTCTTCAGCAAGGCCATCGGAAACCTCATTACCCACAAGGCAGAGCAGGTGCACAAACATGCCTCACTGTGTTCAGTTGAAAATCTTGCACGTGTTTCAGCTTTTCATCCAGATTATTTGCCTTACTGAAAACATATACAGTTGAAGTCAGAATTATTAACCCTCCTGTATATTTTTTTCTAGAGAGAATATTTTTTCAACACATTTCTAATCATAATAGTTTTAATAACTCATTACTAATAACTGATTTATTTTATCTTTGCCATGATGACAGTAAATAATATTTGACTAGATATTTTTCAAGATACTATTCAGCTTAAAGTGACATTTAAAGGCTTAACTAGGTTAATTAGGTAATTTAGGGTAATTAGGAAAGTTTGTTCAGTAGGCTATCACCTATTATGGTGTTTTTTTACATGCATTTTTTATTTCTCTTTGCTATTTGGGCTTATTAATCTAATTAGAATAAAAATCTAAGTATCATCTTTTGATATGATGTACTTTTAGAGAAAAATTATGTCCATATATGTGGTCTGAATTTACATGAAACACTTTTTCCTGATTGTTTTTTAATGCATATATAACATATACATTTTCTTAACATGTTTTGACAATCAGAGAGTAAAATCATTTTTTTTTACCCATTTTGGACAGTTAAAAATAGTGTTTGGGACATTTCAGGATGACACTGTATGTCTGTAACAAAATATAAAACATTCAAAGTATTGTAAATAGCCACTGAAGAGCTAAAATGTGCTGTCCACATATGTGGCCACTAAAGGCTGATTTATACTTCTGCGTCAAGCGCATGCGTATGCTACGGCGCACCCTACACTTGGACGCATAGCCCCTCGCCGTGGCCGTCGGCAACGTTGACGCGCACCTCTCAAAAAATGTAACGTGTACGCGTAGCGCAAGCTCTGTGATTGGTCGGCTTGGTATCGCTGAAGAGTGTGGGCGGAGGTGAGAGCCGCGCACCCGATGCAGCGAGTGTTTACAAGTGTGGAGTCCCGTGAAGGAGCTCTGGATGGAGACTGTTGTTTTGTGTTTACCTTATGATTAAAGTTGTTGCACGTTCGCCGGTTCCCGCCTCAAAATGAGCGAATTTGAGCCACTCGTACATTAAGGAAGTGTTCAGAAAAAACAAAGGTCACACTTTATTTTGATACATTGCAACTAATTATCATTAGATTATACGTAGACTGTTAGGTTGGGGTTAGAGTTTGGGTTGGGGTTAGGGTTAGTGTAAGTTGACATGTACTTGCAAGGTTTCTTATAGTCAGTTAAATGTCTGTTGAAGGACTGTTAAATGTCAGTATCAACAGATATTAAGCAGACAGTCTACTAATACTCAAATGGACCATCAAAATAAAGTGTTACCAAAACAAAACACCAGCGAAGAAACTCGACACAGAGGAACATAAACGCCTACTGCCAGCTAGCGTTTCGGAAGTGTATTGCAGAGAAACAGAAACAGCGTGCAGAAGTACAAATGCACGGCTACGTGCGAGGCTTGCGCCGTGGCTCACGCCGATCACTTGACGCAGAAGTATAAACCAGGCTTAAGCCCTTGGAGGTTAAGGGGGCTAATAATATTGACCTTAAAATGGTTTTTAATAAAACTTAAAACTGCTTTTATTCTAGCCAAAATGAAACAAATAAGACTTTCTCCAGAAGAAAAAATATTACAGGAAATACTGTAAAAAATTCCTTGCTCTGTAAAACATCATTTGAAAAAGATTTACATAAGGGTGAATCATTCTGACTTCAACTGTACTTTTGGATTGCCCTATGTGTAATGTTGTCAAACAACATTTATAAATATTTTTAAACGTGAATTCTTCAAAAATGGTAAAGATTTTTGATCAAAAGTAAACCTTAAATAAATGTTTTAGATTTTACCTTCTGTATTATTTATTGATGTTGATGTGTTTTTATTATTATAGAAAAGTGATATTTATAAAATGTTGTAAATTTGATCTGGTTTTGCTATTCAGTTAAGAATTTAATAATAATAATAATAATAATTCCTAACATTTATATAGCACTTTTCTGGACACTCAAAGCGCTTTACACATTTTTGGCGGGAATCTCCTCATCCACCAGTAGTGTGCAGCATCCACCTGGATGACACTATGGCAGCTATATTGTGCCAGGCCACACACCACACACCAGCTGATTGGTGTAGAGGAGAAAGAATGATGAAGCCAATTATGATATAGGGAGGGTTAGGAGTCCATGATGGACAGAGGCCAGTGGGCAAATTTGGCCAGGATGCCGGGGTTAAACCCCTACTCTTTTACGAAGGACAACCTGGGATTTTTAAGGACAGTCAGGACATCGATTTAACATCTCATCCAAAAAACGGAAATAATTAAATAATTAATAGTTCAATAATTGTTTTATTGGCATGACAAATGTTACACATATACTGCCAAAGCATTTATAAAGTTTACATTAAAAAGAACATACATATATACATGTATAAAAAAACAAAGTAAACACAGTAAAGAGTAGTAGTAAAAAAAATTAAATGATATTAATAATAATTAAATAAAAATACAATTAAAATAAATATATAAAAAAAAAAATAATAATAATAAACTGTACATTTAACAATCGACATTTATGAATAAAAATGTAATAATAAATATTAATAATCAGTATATTTGTAATGATTAATTTATAATCATCTAGATGTATGTGTGTGTGTCTCTCTTTCTCTCTCTCTCTCTCTCTCTCTCTCTCTCTCTCTCTCTCTCTCTCTCTCTCTCTCTCTCTCTCTCTCTCTCTCTCTTTCTCTCTCTCTATTTGCCTTATTGATCAGGTGATCAGTTTCCTAAAGGACAAGGAGGATTTTTTAGGGCAGGTGTTGAAACATTTGGACACGTCGGCCATGATGGATCTGGTGCTGCGTCTCATTAGCAGTGTGGAACCCGTCTGTTTCAGACAGGAAGTGCTTACTGTGAGTGCACACACACTTATGTAATGTACCGCACTAATATACATTGTGAATAATCAACAGTTGAAATAATTAATATTTTTTTATTTTTACAGTTTTTTACAATTGCTATGACAGTTTTTTTTAACACATTTAACAAGTTTCCTAAACTCTTAACGCACCAACACACAATTGGCAAAACAGTTCATTTCATGCTCAAAATTGTATACTAAACCTCAAAACTAATTTCAAAACACATTTATAAACTAACACAATACACCACGTCTAACAAAACACTGCAAACATGTTTCAAAATCAAATCATTATTCAAAACACTAACACATGTTCTCTTCCAACAGGAGCATTTAGTCCATCATAACACATTGACAAAAAAACAGTATCATCAGCTGAAATGACAGAAACTGCATTATTGTGTCAGGGCTGCCCTTATATTTGAAGCGTCTCTACATGTCTGTTTTGTTGGGTTTAATAAATGCGTGCATTTTGTTTCTTTTGCTGCAGAAATTCAATACAAAAAATTAACGACCGTCTCAGAGTAGCTTTATAAAATGTACAGTTTGTGTAAAAATAAAATAAAATACAGACACAGAATTGCTGCAGTACAGACTTTATGTGCAAAAGGACATTACTGCAAGATATACAAACAGAAAAAGCACTAGAATTAGAATAAAAAAACAAAACAAAGTAATCTTCTATTCTGCCCGGTTGTAGTAATGGGCGATATAAACGATATGCGATATAAACGATACAAAATTGGCCTACGATAGAGATTCTAATTCTATTGCACTATCGCGATAATGCATGTTTGATGACGCAATCTACCCGCTCTCAACAACAGCACTAAGCAACGCATGGCACCGAATGTAGGCGTGTCGCACAACTTGCGAGCCTCATGCATGGCATATCGTGGCTTGTCACACAGATTCCCACACAGCGCTTCCCACACAGATTTTACCTGGGCGGCCGATATATTATTGGTGCGGCCCGGTTCTGTGTTCGCGAGAAACTGAGAACACTCTGCCACAGACTCGCATGCTCTGCATGCAGACCCACAGAGACGCGCTGGATACAGAACTGTTGTCCTGCCTTTATAGCAGCTTTGAGAAGAGCGCAAATACTAAATAGACTGATCCAGCTCATTATTTGGGGTGACAATACATTCTCTTTTCCCCGGACATGTCCGAGAATCTGCTTTCGCTTTCGATATTAATTGTATTCATTTTTGCATTACTTTATAAGCAAACTTTGTCTGGTGCGTCTCAATCTCTCAACAGCACCAACACTACAGCAGACAGAGAGAGAGAGAGAGAAAGAGCAGATCAAGACACCAGTTTTAATTTCATTAGGAGAACAAAATGTTTAAAATCAAATGTGTTACCTTAGGCTGCAGGTTAGAAATATGTTTTTATTTAAAGTATCTGCAATACACAATTTTATTTGACTAATTTAATACTGGAAGTAATTTCAGTACAGTGTAAGTTCCTTAACTAAACACCAGTTTTTTGTTCTCTGCAACTTGGCATTTAGAAACTAAGGACTTTAAAGAAAAGTCTTTCTTTCTAAAAGGCACTACATTTAGTTTATTTATCTGCAACATTGTGTTGTTTAATTACAGTTTTGCTTTTGCACAATAAATGTTCTCAAAATTACATGCAACGTTTCTTTATTTCTTTAACAAAAAATAGCAGTTTGGCTTTCCTAAGGGTCTATGTAACCTGTTCTGAAATGGTTCTATTATAATTTATATATCGAAATATATATCGTTATCGCAAGAGGCTGCAATGTATATCGCAATATGGATTTTAGGCCATATCGCCCATCCCTACCCGGTTGTCTGCATTTGGCAACATGTTCTCATCCACATCACACCTGATATCTTCTCTTGCCCAAAACAGTAACTGTGGCCCTTTTGGCCTATTATGTTTCTCCCACGGCGATGCCTTTCTCCAAGTTGAAGCCAGCCTCGTCAATAAAAATAATTTCACGTGGGACTTGATTGGCCTCCAACTCCATGACTCTCTGAAAATAATTAGACACCGTGTATGTATATGCTGTAGTGTACTGTATATCTACTGTATGTACTAATGAACTCCAGGTTTTACTGCAAAACACACTGTGTATAGTACAGTAATGACTGTATTGCATAACCTTACCTGGATGTATTGGTGACAGAGTTCTTTGATGCGCTTGTTCCTTTCAAAAGCCCAAAGAGTCCTCTTAGAACATACTGTATGATCGTGTGATTGGAAAAACCTCAACACCTGAGTGTGGATCCTAGATGGGAATCTGCTGTGATTTATCTATTTGCATAACTGCAATAAGCTGTTTCTCATTGCCAATGGAATAAAATACAGGGAATATTTTCGTGTTTCAATTCACAATATGAACAGCCGTTCACTTTGACTTTAGCCTATATAAGTTATGTTTAGAGCAGGGGTGTCCAAACTCGGTCCTGGAGGGCCGGTGTCCTGCATATTTTAGTTCCAACCTCAATCAAACACACCTGAACCAGCTAGTCAAGCTCTTTCTAAGTATACTAGAAACTTCCAGGGAGGTGTGTTGAAGGAAGTTGGAGCTAAACCATGCAGGACACTGGCCCTCCAGGACCGAGTTTAGAGCACGATGTTATCTGTTCTGACATACAGTGTGAAAGCATTTGTAAATGTGACTGTAACATTCAATTGTTTTGCTTTTGGTTGAGCTTGTGTGTACAAGAAGTTCAAGCATTTGAATTTGGTGTTAACTGGATGCATTTTGTATCAAAGCAACAAGAAATGTGTTAATTGTATAGCCTACAAAGACGGATGTTGTGCTAACCGTGTTAAGAGTTTAGGAAACTTGTTAAATGTATTGAAAAAACTGTCATAGCGATTGTAAAAAAACAAAAACTGTAATATTGAGGTCAGAATTATTAGCCCCCCTTAGAATTGTTTTTTCTTTTTTAAATATTTCCCAAATGATGTTTAACAGAGCAAGGAAATTTTCACAGTATGTCTGATAATATTTTTTTCTTCTGGAGAAAGTCTTATTTGTTTTATTTCAGCTAGAATAAAAGCAGTTTTTAATTTTTTAAAAAACATTTTAAGGACAAAATTATTAGCCCCTTTATTTTATTATTAGTTATATTTTATTATTATTATTATTATTATTATTAGTCTACAGAACAAACCATCATTATAGAATGACTTGCCTAATTACCCTAACCTGCCTAGTTAACCTAATTAACCTAGTTAAGCCTTTAAATGTCACTTTAAGCTGTATAGAAGTGTCTATATTAGTCAAATATTATTTACTGTCATCATGACAAAGATAAAATAAATCAGTTATTAGAGATGAGTTATTAAAACTATTATGTGTATAAATGTGTTGAAAAAATCTTCTCTCTGTTAAACAGAAATTGGGGAAAAAAATAAACGGGGGGTTAATAATTCATGGGGGCTAATAATTCTGACTTCAACTGTATATATGCAGTTAAAGGTATACTGTAAATAGAAGTCTTTAAATTGGGTGGCTCAGTGGTTAGCACTGTTGCCTCACAGCAAGAAGGTCACTGGTTTGAGTCCTGGCTGGGCTAGTTGGCATTTCTGTGTGGAGTTTGTATGTTCTCCCCGTGTTGGCGTGGGTTTCCTCCAGGTGCTCTGCTTTCCCCAACAGTCCAAAGACATGCACTATAGGTGAATTGAATAGGCTAAATTGACCGTACTGTGAATGTGAGTGTGTATGGGTGTTTCCTGGTACTGGGATGTGGCTGGAAGGGCCTCCATTACGTAAAACATATGCTGGATAAGTTGGCGGTTCATTCCGCTGTGGCGACCCCTAATAAAAAGGGACTGTGCTGAAGGAAAATGAATGAAGTCTTTAAAATATATAGAAATGATGAAGGGGCGACGCAGTGGCGCAGTAGGTAGTGCTGTCGCCTCACAGCAAGAAGGTCGCTGGTTCGCGCCCCTGCTGGTTCAGTTGGCTTTTCTGTGTGGAGTTTGCATGTTCTCCCTGCGTTCGCATGGGTTTACTCCGGGTGCTCCGGTTTCCCCCACAGTCCAAAGACATGCGGTACAGGTGAATTAGGTAGGCTAAATTGTCCGTAGTGGATGAGTGTGTATGAATGTTTCCCAGAGATGGGTTGCAGCTGGAAGGGCATCTGCTGCGTAAAACATGTGCTGGATAAGTTGGCGGTTCATTCCACTGTGGCGACCCCGGATTAATAAAGGGACTAAGCTTAAAAGAAAATGAATGAATGAAATGATGAGGACGTGACGGAGCAGACTTTCCAGTTTTAATGTACATCACCTTTGTGTAACCTTCACAAAACAGTAAAAGTTAAACATCTGTGCCCCTGGGATTTAAAAGTTCCTACATTTGAAGAAACACCGTTTTTTTGTGTGTGCGTGCGTGTGTGTGTGTGTTCCAATGCTTGTTCTGTTTTCAGTGGCTGAATGAAGAGCGGCTGATCCAGAGACTGATTGCGCTGATTGGTCCTCACACTGACACTGAGGTCAGAGACTGCTTGACATTTTCTGCACAGTCAGTTACACAACAGAGCTCAATAACCATCTGATCAAACCCTTTACCATAAGTATTATGAACACTAATAGACTTTTATTTTGGTATTGACAATAAAACATCTGATTCCACCTCATAGATCTTACAGATGAATGAATGAGTGTGTGTGTGGTGTTTGTGTGTGTGTTGACAGTGGCAGTCGAATGCGTCGCAGGCTCTGTGTGACATCATTCGTCTGAGCAGAGATCAGGCCAGTTTGATGCAGGACACCACAGAGAGCGACCCTCTGCTCACAACACTGGAGCTGTGAGTGTGTGCGTGTATTTGTGTGTGTGTGTGTGTCTGTCTGCCTGCCTGTGGTTGTGTGTGTCATTGAGTGAAAGTGTGTTTGTGTGTGTGTGTGTGGGTACATGTGTTTGTCTATGTTTGTCTGCATGTGTGTGTTTTGTGTGTCATTGTTTTCTGTGTCTACATGTCTTTGTGTGTGTAAGTGGTTGTGTGTGGACTGGGAGGGAGTGAATGTGTGCGTGTGTCTGTGTCTGTGTGTCTTTCTGTGTGTTTTGGGTGTGTTTGTCTGTATGTGTGTTTGTGTGCCTTTCTGTGTGCGTATGTCAATCTACAAGTGTGTGTGTTTGGGTGTGTTTTGTGTATTTGTGTTTTCTATATCTCTATGTCTTTGTGTGTGTGTGTGTGTGTGCGTGTGCGTGTGTGCAAGCGCGAGTGAGCGAATGTGTGTCTGTGTGTCTTTCTGTGTGTGTTTTGGGTGTGTCTGTCTGTCTGTGTGCCTTTCTGTGTGTGCATGTCAGTCTACAAGTGTGTGTGTGTGTCTGTGTCTGTGTGTCTTTCTGTGTGTGTTTTGGGTGTGTCTGTCTGTATGTGTGTCTGTGTGCCTTTCTGTGTGTCCATGTCAGTCTACAAGTGTGTGTGTGTGTGTGTGTGTGTGTGTGTGTGTGTGTGTGTGTGTGTGTGTGTGTTTTCTGTGTGTGTGTGTGTGTGTGTGTGTGTGTGTGTGTGCGTGTGCGCGCGAATGAGTGAATGTGTGTCTGTGTGTGTTTTAGGTGTGTCTGTCTGTATGTGTGTCTTTCTGTGTGTGTATGTCAGTCTACAAGTGTGTGTGTGTGTGTTTTGTGTGTTTGTGTTTTCTATGTCTGTGTGTGTGTGTGTGTATGTGTGTGTGTATGTGTGTGTGTGTGTGTGTGTGCACGAATAAGTGAATGTGTGTCTGTGTGTGTTTTAGGTGTGTCTGTCTGTATGTGTGTCTGTGTGCCTTTCTGTGTGCGCATGTCAGTCTACAAGTGTGTGTGTGTGTTTGTTTGTGTTTTCTATGTCTGTATATCTTTGTGTGTGTGTGTTTAGGTGTGTCTGTCTGTATGCGTGTCTGTGTGTGCATGTCAGTCTACAAGTGTGTGTGTGGTTTGTGTGTTTGTGTTTTCTATGTCTGTATGTCTTTGTGTGTGTGTGTGTGTGTGTGTGTGTGTGCGCGCACACACGCGTGTGTGTGTCTGCGCGTGTGTGTGTGTCGGCGCGTGTGCGCGTGTGTGTGTGTGTGCGTGTGTGTGTGTGTGTGTGTGTGCGTGAGTGAGCGGATGTGTGTCTTTCTGTGTGTGTTTTGGGTGTGTCTGTCTGTATGTGTGTCTGTGTGCCTTTCTGTGTGCGCATGTTAGTCTACAAGTGTGTGTGTGCTTGGGTGTGTTTGTGTTTTCTATGTCTGTATATCTTTGTGTGTGTGTGTGTTTTGGGTGTGTCTGTCTGTATGCGTGTCTGTGTGTGCATGTCAGTCTACAAGGGTGTGTGTGTTTGGGTATGTTTTGTGTGTTTGTGTTTTCTATGTATGTCTTTGTGAGTGTGTGTGTGTGTGTGTGTGTGTGTGTGTGTGTGTGTGTGTGTGTGTGAGAGAGTGTGCGTGCGTGTGCGCGCGAGTGAGCGAATGTGTCTGTTTGTGTGTCTTTCTGTTTGTCTTTGTGTGTTCATGTGAGTCTGCATGTGTGTGTGTGTGTGTGTGTGTGTTTGCGTGTGAGTGTGTCTGTCTGAATGTGTGTGTTTTGTGTGTCTGTGTTTTCTATGCCTGTATATCTTTGTGTCTTTGTGTGTGTATGATGTTGCTTGAGTCTGTATCTGTGTATTCATACGAGTGTGCATGTGTGTGCAGTTGTCTGTGTCTGTCTGTTTGTGTCTGTGACCAACAGTTCTTGGTCTTGGTTCACATCAGCTAGACATTAGAGGTGTGTGATATTGATGAACATTACTTTTGTTTTGCCCAGTATGGTAAATACTGTATTGCAGAACCCGTTAAATGACCTCTTCATTTAATCAAAATTTGCACCAGAATTTATGTACACAGTGCAACTAAGCTGAAGTGTGTGTATTTATATGTTTGTGTGTGTGTGTTTATGTGTTTCAGACAGGAGAACGTTGAGGCTCTGCTGAAGAACATGCTAGAAGGGGAAAAGAGTGAAGTGAGCATCATCTGTGGAACACAAGTCTTACTCACATTGTTGGAAACTCGGAGACCAGGGTAACACACACATTATTTTACATCACCACATTTTTCAAGAATGAAGATAAGCAGTCAATAAACCAACAAAATCCATTCTGATTCTGAACATTCGGCTTTGTGTGACCTATTTTTATTTCAAATAAACATTAACATATCAGCTAATCACTGATAATATTACAGATATAGTGGTCTCTCGCTATAACGCGGCTCACGTTTCGCGGCCTCGCAGTTTCGCTGATTTTTTTAGTGCAATTTGACATGCTTTTTTTTTACATCGCATTGTGTTCTGCATCCTGATTAGCACATTGTGTTCTGCGTCCTGTAGACCATTGTCAATCAATCTCCTCAATGCTGTCTCCTGTACAGTACAGAATACGCTCAGCTTGCTAAATTTACATAAATCTTTGATCGCTAGCATTGTGACTCTGAGGTGCTGTACGGTATTTTTGCAAGTTATCTCCCAATAATGTCGACTAAACATTCTGCACTGTCAAAGGCGCCTGCGGTGGTGCCCAAAAGGCAGAGGAAGATGCTAACCGTTGCACAAAAAGTTGGACTTCTGGACACGCTAAAGGAAGGTAGGGCGCAATTATGTAACAAATTAATATTTGGTTTGTTACATTTGGTTTTACAGCCTTAAATCATCTATAATAATAATACAAATAAAGCTGACTACGTCGTGGATTTCGCCTATTGCGGGTTATTTTAAGAACGTAACTCCCACGATTAACGAGGGACCACTGTATATTTAAAAAGGTCATGATCCACGTTCATTGAGTATTTGCATTATATTTTTCATTCATTTTCCTTCGGCTTATTTTCTGATTTATCAGGGGTCGCCACAGCGGAATGAATCGCCAACTATTCCAGCATATGTTTTTCCGCAGCGGATGCCCTTCCAGCCGCAACCCAGTACTGGGATACTGGGATACACCCATACACTTTGTGGGGGAAACCAGAGCACCTGGAGGAAACCTTTGCCAACATGGGGAGAACATGCAAACTCCACACAGAAATGCCAACTGGCCCAGCCGGGACTCGAACCAGCAAACTTCTTGCTGTGAGGCGACAGCGCTAACCACTGAGCCACCTTGTGGCCCGTTATATTTTTTTATTTGTCTTTTTCTTCGGCAAACATAATAAGATTAATGCACAAAAATCTACCATTGCAGGAGCGCAGTGCATACTTCACTATTGGAATTAGGGCTGTCAAAATTAATCGTTTCTTCGGTGCACCGCGATGCTGATGGGGACAATTCGATATCGGTTCAGTAATAATCATAACCGGTTTTTACGCACTGACGTCATTTATCCCCTATGCGCGATGTCGCGGTAGAACACTATGGCGAAGGAGGCGAGACTGAGTAAATAAATACACCTACTACTTAAAAAGCAGATAATTGTGCACATGTGTCAGTGTGCTGGAAAATCTTTCACTGACACTGAGGAATGGTAAAGCACGAGCCGCTATTTCACTACTAGGGTAAAAATCCATCTCTGCCCCCCCCCCCCCCCCCCCCCCCCCCCCCCCCCCTCTTTCCCCCACACACGCACACTTTGTGCATTTGACCCGTTGGCATGTTCGTGAGGTAAATTTTCCTGTCCTCTCGGCTGTTAAAGCGATACTTGTGGATCCAGAAACAAGCGTGCCTGTGGTGCGAGTTTATTGTATTGTATTTATTCTATTACAGATTACCTGATAACCGCATATTATGCGCATATAGACTGATCCGCGGCTGTTTTTCCCGTGTCACTCATGGGTGAACAGCGCTTTGGTTTCTAAAGCCAAGCCAACGCCTAACCCCCACTCCCCACAACCCTAACCCCCAACCCCGACAACCCTAACCCCCAACCCCGACAAGCCAACGCCCTTTCTGTTGAGCGGGTGAAGACAATGACCAATCATAGGGGTGTAAGAACTTGCCAGGACTCAAAAAGCAAGCGAGATAATATTTACATTAGTTTATTTGTTTTGAATGCTCGTGCTGTCTTCTGTGCATGTATTGGAGTTTTGTCTAAAACATTCACAAAGAGTGTTTTTTTTTTGAGCAGGTAAAATTAAAGGTACAGTTCATGTATCTGACTGCTTGTATTAAAGGACAAAATTGTATTACAAGCAGGGGCGCCGCTAGGGGGGGGGGAAAGTTAGGACGATTCTAAGGGCCCATATATTCAGGGGGCCCCCAGAGACATTATAAAGGGCCCGCGACACCCCCTCCCCCCCACCTTACACTTTAGACAGAATTGGCTTGTCAGAGGGCCTGTGGTGGCCAGCGGCGCCCCTGATTACAAGTAATATATAAATATAAACATAATTATAGATTTTAATACAATTTTTTTCATTGTTGTAAAGAAAAAAATCTAATTATGTATGGAAAGCATAGTCAATGCACCGTGATGCACCGAGATATCGAATTGAGCCGAATCGATGGCATGATAATTATAACCGAACCGAACCGTGAGACCAGTGTAGGTTTACACTCCTAATTGGAATATTACAGATATGGTGGCTCAGTGGTTAGCACTGTCACCTCACAGCAAAAAGGTCGCTGATTTGAGTCCCAACTGGGTCACTTGGCATTTCTTTGTGGAGTTTGCATGTTCTACCGGTGTTGGCGTCGGTTTCCTCCGGGTGCTCCGGTTTCCCCCCTGAGTCCAAAGACATGCACTATAGGTGAACTGAAGAAACTAAATTGGACGTAGTGTACGAGTGTGAATGAGTGTGTATGGGTGTTTCCTAATACTGGGTTGCAGCTGGAAGGGCATCCGCTGCGTAAAACATGCCAGAATGTGTGTCAGTTCATTCCGCTGTGGTGACCTCTGAAATAGAGACTAAGCCGAAGGAAAATGAATGAATGAATATTACAGATATAACAATTTTACTGTATTGTTGATCATAATAATGCATTCCAATTGTGCCATTAATTGTGACCAAATGAAGTGTGTCCTCTTGTGAAATGCAGTAGTGTTAATAAAGTGTGTGTTTGTGTGTCAGGGTTGAGCAGGTGATTGACCCGTGCTCTCAGGGATTGGAAAAGTCCTACACTGTAAACAACAGCATTTTAATGGGCATCCAGCCACATCTAAAGCACTTTCACCACCTCCTGTTAAATCCACCCAAGGTTGCTCCGCTCATGCAGTTCAAGCTAAATATAGTCTTACAAAGATGTCACACATACTCAGTATTTTAAAGTGCGTTTGACTCTCTCTCCTCACTCAGAAATGTGCGATGTTGACCACAATGGGCATTTTGGAGGAGCCATTTGGAAATGCACGACTGCATGCGTCCAGACTGTTGGCGGCTCTACTTTACACCCGAGCTCCCAGAATCCACCACGAGCTCTGCCGCCTGAACATCATCAACCTGCTGCTGGTAGGAGTCATGTTATCAGCTCTTTCTAATAGGGCTGCACAATATATTGTTTCAGCTTCGATATATCGCAACATCTGCAATTGTCACATCATCACAGGATCTGCATTGTTGAGTTGGGATTATAATTAACAGTGCAGTAGGTGATCTGCCAAAATGCTAACCGTTAGCTAACCCATTCGTAAAACAACAAAATCTACATCAGCTTTGCGTGACTAAAATAGTTTTAAAACATAACATTACCTGTTTAAAAGACATACTTGAGCCATGGTGTCGTCTTTCCTCCAGCGCTCAAAACTAACTCCAATATTGATTCAGGATTTTAAAAAGTTTTTTATTCAGCATTTTACTGCTGTCACTCAATCTCTTGCATGCGCATCGGCGGATCTGCGTGAACGGCTGTGCAGACATACAAATCTACAGGCAGTGCAGAATTATTAGGCAAATGAGTATTTTGACCACATCATCCTCTTTACGCATGTTGTCTTACTCCAAGCTGTATAGGCTCGAAAGCCTACTACCAATTAAGCATATTAGGTGATGTGCATCTCTGTAATGAGAAGGGGTGTGGTCTAATGACATCAACACCCTATATCAGGTGTGCATAATTATTAGGCAACTTCCTTTCCTTTGGCAAAATGGGTCAAAAGAAGGACTTGACAGGCTCCGAAAAGTCAAAAATAGTGAGATATCTTGCAGAGGGATGCAGCACTCTTAAAATGGCCAAGCTTCTGAAGCGTGATCATCGAACAATCAAGCGTTTCATTCAAAATAGTCAACAGGGTCGCAAGAAGCGTGTGGAAAAACCAAACCGAAAACCAAGGGGCAAAATAACTGCCCATGAACTGAGAAAAGTCAAGCGTGCAGCTGCCAAGATGCCACTTGCCACCAGTTTTGCCATATTTCAGAGCTGCAACATCACTGGAGTGTCCAAAAGCACAAGGTGTGCAATACTCAGAGACAGGGCCAAGGTAAGAAAAGCTGAAAAACGACCACCACTGAACAAGACACACAAGCTGAAACGTCAAGACTGGGCCAAGAAATATCTCAAGACTGATTTTTCTAAGGTTTTATGGACTGATGAAATGAGCGTGAGTCTTGATGGGCCCGTGGCTGGATCGGTAAAGGGCAGAGAGCTCCAGTCCGACTCAGACGCCAGCAAGGTGGAGGTGGAGTACTGGTTTGGGCTGGTATCATCAAAGATGAGCTTGTGGGGTCTTTTCGGGTTGAGGATAGAGTCAAGCTCAACTCCCAGTCCTACTGCCAGTTTCTGGAAGACACCTTCAAGCAGTGGTACAGGAAGAAGTCTGCATCCTTCAAGAAAAAACATGATTTTCATGCAGGACAGTGCTCCATCACACGCGTCCAAGTACTCCACAGCGTGGCTGGCTAGAAAGGGTCTAAAAGAAGAAAAACTAATGACATGGCCTCCTTGTTCACCTGAACTGAACCCCATAGAGAACCTGTGGTCCATCATCAAATGTGAGATTTACAAGGAGGGAAAGCAGTACACCTCTCTGAACAGTGTCTGGGAGGCTGTGGTTGCTGCTGCACGCAATGTTGATGGTGAACTGACACTGACAGAATTCATGGATGGCAGGCTTTTGAGTGTCCTTGCAAAGAAAGGTGGCTATATTGGTCACTGATTTGTTTTTGTTTTGTTTTTGAATGTCAGAAATGTATATTTGTGAATGTTGAGATGTTATATTGGTTTCACTGGTGAAAATAAATCATTGAAATGGGTATATATTTGTTTTTTGTTAAGCTGCCTAATAATTATGCACAGTAATAGTCACCTGCACACACAGATATCCTCCTAAAATAGCTCAAACTAAAAACAAACTAAAAACTACTTCCAAAAATATTCAGCTTTGATATTAATGAGTTTTTTGGGTTCATTGAGAACATGGTTGTTGTTCAATAATAAAATTAATCCTCAAAAATACAACTTGCCTAATAATTCTGCACTCCCTGTACATTTGTTGACAGACTGTTTGGGCTACTTATCAGAATTATGGGAATTATCGGCCTGACAAATTTTAATTGGATGAACATTTTTTTAATCTTATGCCTTACCCAGAATATAAAAAAAAACATATAAACACATTTAGATCATTTACTTTAATCATTACTATTGGAATGTGAAGGGACTTTCAACCAGCACAACAAAACAAGTTTCTAAAGACAATCACCTACTGAATCTTACATGAAAACACGGTTCAGAGCATGTTATTTGCAAAGATTAACCCTAACAGTGAAAAATATTTATTATTTGGATGTGTTTTTAAGAATGTGACCGTGTATTAATTCAAGCAACTTTAAACCAGACAAAGGGCCCTATCATACACTCAGTGCAATAAGGCTCAAGACGTATTTTGTGCGATTTTGTTGCTATTTTCAGACCAGCGCAACCCTAATTTTCATGTTTTGCGCCACTTTGTTTAAATGGCAAATCCATTTGTGCCACTTTGTGTATTCATGGGTGTGCCGGTCTATAAAGGAGCTGCGTTAAGGAGCATTGTTGGCGCATTGATATTTTGATGAACTGAAATAGACTGCGCCAGTGACCAACTTAAAGCTGGTCTAAAGTCCAGCGCAGAGCATGTTAGTTATGCGCCTATGCAGGTTCAAACTCTTAATACACACAGGATGTACAGCAATACACAAATATCTTCACATATGAAAAAAAATAAAGGATTAAAATGTTACAAAAATTATTATTTACTACATAGATTAAAAAAAAAAAAAAAACACTACATCTTCATGTCCGGGGGACTTTTTTCGGTTTATTCATGAAAATTTGCATTTGTATAATGTTATTATTAATAGTGGTATTATTTTATATACAGTTGCAATCAGAATTATTAGCCCCCCTTTGATTTTTTTTTTTTTTTCATTTCTAAATATTTCCCAAATTATGTTTAACAGAGGAAGGAAATTTTCACAGTATGTCTGATAATATTTTTTCTTCTGAAAAAAGTCAAATTGTTTTATTTAGGCTAGAATAAAAGCAGTTTTAATTTTTTTAAAAACCATTTTAAGGTCAAAATTATTAGCCCCTTTAAGCGATATATTTTTTCAATAGTCTACAGAACAAACCATCATTATACAATAACTTGCCTAATTACCCTAACCTGCCTAGTTAACCTAATTAACCTAGTTAAGCTTTTAAATGTCCCTTTAAGCTGTATAGAAGTGTCTTGAAAAATATCTAGTCAAATATTATTTACTGTCATCATGACAAAGATAAAATAAATCAGTTATTAGAAATGAGTTATTAAACTATTATGTTTAGAAATGTGTTGAACAAATCTTCTCTCTGTTAAACAGAAATTGGGGAAAAAAATAAACAGGGGGGCTAATAATTCAGGGGGTTTAATAATTATGATTGCAACTGTATGTATATTTATATTTGTTTTAATAAAAACAAGTTTAGATTTGTCCTCCTTTTGGGTTTTGGAGACGTACGCATCACTATATGGGGCATAAGAATAGACTTGTGTTTGGATATAACTCAGTTTTTTTGACCACACTTCGTTTTTTTTTTTGTTCATTTGTTCATTTGCTGGAAATTAGAACTGAATTTAGAAATAGTTTTGAAACAAATCTTTGCGCTTAACAAATGAATTAAATATGTAAGCTAATGGATGTCTTCAGTGGAGTGAGTTTCCACCGTGTCTTTGTCCACGAAAGTAAAGGAGTAAAGTAAAGAGTAAAAGTAAAGTAAAGAGAAAGTAAAGAAACCGAATGGAGGAGGAGGAGGCTCATTCTTTATCCTCGCCCTGCAGATGCTCTGTTTACTCTCATTAGTGAAGCGTTCAGTTTTTTCACTTGCAAAGTCCACCATGTAAATAGCAACTGAAAAAAAAGACTCTTAAAGGGAATGTAAGATGAGACTCTCGTTGGTTTAATGCACGTTATGCTCAAAACACACTCATAACTCATTAAGAGAATAAGCACAACCCTGTTAGACCATGCGCTGTGGAGCAGAGCGTATTTTTCCATCCTCAAATAAAAAGCAAAAGTGGATTCGGACATGCCCTTAATGCTTTTGCGCCGTGTGCTTTAGATTTTGCGCCTAGATTGTTAAAATAGAGTACAAAAAGTTGATTCCAAAAGCTTCAGCTTCCAAAAGTTGATCTTGCATCATAGGTGCCCTTTAAATACTCCTTAATTTCTGAATTTCTGAATCTCTCTTCAGGATTTGTTTTTTAAGTTCTCCTGGAATAACTTCCTGCACGTCCAGGTGGAACACTGTGTCTCTGCCATCCTTAACCCGACAACACCAAACGGGAAAACACACGACAGTCCAGATCAGTTTCAGCTGGAAACACAAAACTCCGACACACAGAATTCAGACAAATCTGACATGTTCACACGCGGTGACCTGATCAAGCATGTGAGTATGATTATTGATGAAAATAATGCTTTCTGTAATGTTGGCATTCAGTCACGTACAGCTGTGCAAAAAGGAAGAAAAATGGGTAGTTGTTTGAGTGAAATGTTAATGTTTTTTTTTGTTTGTTTGCTTTATTTAATACAGATCTCTTTTTTCATTTTTTATTTTTATTTCAAAAATAAATATTGTCATTTAGAGCATTTCTGTTCCCAGAAAATGACAAATTAATTGTCTAGTTGAACTAGGCCTGTCACAATAATCAATATATGGACTTAACGCACAATACATGGCCATGACCTCAATCATTTTTGGTGATGCAATATGTATCTCCCAAACAAACAAAAGAGAAAACAATATATGCAACATTTTAGCTGTTTGTGCAACATCTCTATCTCTATTGGAGGTGTCAGTGTCAGTATGGTTAAAAAACACTATAGTATTTACTATAAGTTACTACAGTATATTTCATGTGGGTGTCTGACAACTGAAAATAGATATGTTATGTTTTTCTAGTTCTTTTTACCTTATTTTAACCTTGTTAATTAACAATTATCATTGATATTATTTATTTGTTTTGGATATACTTTCACACATTGATTTTAATGCCCAATTATTAAATTGTTAAAATGACTATAATTAAATATTATTAAGAATAAAAGGTTATGTTTTTTTTTGGAAGAGTGTGCATTAAGATGCTATTATATAGTCATTCTAGCAATAAATAATGAGTGAATGGTCTTAAAATGACAATAAAATCATTTATCACAATATATTTTGGTGCAATATATCGTACAACTATAAATAGATATCGTGACAGGCCTAAGTTGAACACATTGCCCCTTTTTTAATTTAATTGTATGTAAAATGCTCTAAATCAGGGGTGCCCAAACTTTTCCGTATGAAGGGCCAAAAACCAAATATCATTCAGAACTATGAGCCGAAGGTAAACATACCAAACTACATTACATTAAAGTTTCCATAGGTAATTTCCTCAGTTATTTCACAATATAAAAATAGAAGACATTACTTTAAATTGAATTAACTAATGCAGTATAATAAAAAAAATATTATAATAAAAACATAAACTATCACATTTGCATTGCATTGTCCTCTGTCTGTCGACTGACAGTATGTACATTTTAAAAAATGTGCTAAATAAATATTTTTAAAATTTGTAATTGATTTATTCTTTGAAAGAGGGGGAAGCAGGGTGGAGCACAACACAATATGCAAGGCTTACACATAAAATTATGTTTTGGCTGTAACAACAGTCATCGCCATAAATGCAATAGTGCTAATAATTGGCATAATTTATTTCGGTGTTTTGGTTTTCCGCCTTGGCTTCCTCTTTTTCGGTTTTGGCCGAGAACTTTCACTTCGAGATTCAATTCCAGATTTTGGAATAATTTTCAACTTGCGCTCTAATTGATTTTCCAAAACCTTCGATTTATGTTCAAAATTGAGTTTTTTGTTTGTTTGTTTGTTTGTTTGTTTGTTTTGCAAAGTGAGTGATTCAATGATACAAAATAATAAAATTGATCAAATTCATTTAAAACAAAATGAACTAATTAATTATTAACTATAAACTCATTTAATTAAAACTAAAACATGAATTAATTTAAACTAAAAAAAAAATCAATAATAGTCAATAATGTCAGCTCACTCATCTTTCTAACTATAATTATGATTTCATATGATTTCATTAACACTGCACAACCCTCATATATTAGATCAAACTCGGTCCTGGAAGGCCGGTGTCCTGCCAAGTTTAGTTCCAACCCCATCCAAACACACCTAAGCTAGCTAATTAAGCTCTTAAGCTGCGGTCACTGAATTTTCTCCCCATAGACTTCCAATCATACGCACGCGAATGTGTCAGACCGGAAACGCAAGCTCGTGTGTTAAGTTTCGCAGATCGCTGCGTTGGAAAGTTCAAGCTTGGTGAACTCTGACCTGTGAAATCACATCACGTGACTGTGAGAGACCAATTGAGGATCAAAACATAACCACTCTGGACAGAAATTTTAAACATGGACCACTCGCTTTTTTTAATGTCTAATAATCATCTTGTTTAATCCCGCCCCTTTTCGCAGCGCTGTACGACAGAATTTCGCAAGCTCAAACTCTAGTGTGACCGCAGCTTTGCAGGTGTGTTGAGGCAAGTTGGAGCTAAACTCAGCAGGACACCGGCCCTCCAGGACCGAGTTTGGACACCCCTGTATTAGATTAAGTAATAAATAAATACCGTGTTTCGTGGAAATAAAATTGTGTGTGTGTGTGTGTGTGTGTGTGTGTGTGTGTAGCTACTGAAGGACTGCAGGCTGGTTCAGAGGATTTTGGATGCTTGGGATGAAAATGACAAAACACAGTAAGGACTTATTTGAAATATGAGTAAGAGTCAATACACTATATTTTACGGCTGTAGTATGTTGGGTATCTTATAATGTGTGTGTTATAGGGAAGCAGGAGGCATGAGAAAAGGCTTTATGGGTCATCTGACCAGGATGGCCAACACTGTGGTGCAGAATGCAGAGCGAGAACAGGAACAGACCCACATCACACAGCTCTTACAAGGTACTGCAGAGTCATTTATTCCATTCAGAAAACCAGTGAAATGGGCTCCCGCTAGCCCTAAATAAAACCAAACCTTTATAATTATATTTTAGTGCCGTGCTGATCTATCTATCTATCCATCTATACTGAACGATATCTATCCATCCATCCATCCATCCTGAACAATATCTATCCATCCATCCATCCATCCATCTATACTGAACGATATCTATCCATCCATCCATCCATCCTGAACGATATCTATCCATCCATCCATCCATCCATCCTGAACGATATCTATCCATCCATCCATCCATCTATACTGAACGATATCTATTCATCCATCCATCCATCCATCCATCCATCTATACTGAACGATATCTATTCATCCATCCATCCATCCATCCATCCATCTATACTGAACGATATCTATTCATCCATCCATCCATCCATCCCTCCATCTATACTGAACGATATCTATTCATCCATCCATCCATCCATCCATCTATACTGAACGATATCTATTCATCCATCCATCCATCCATCCATCCATCTATACTGAATGATATCCATCCATCCATCCATCCATCCATCTATACTGAATGATATCCATCCATCCATCCATCCATCTATACTGAACAATATCTATCCATCCATCCATCCATCCATCCATCCATCTATACTGAACAATATCTATCCATCCATCCATCCATCCATCTATACTGAACAATATCTATCTATCCATCCATCCATCCATCTACACTGAACAATATCTATCCATCCATCCATCCATCCATCCATCCATCCATCCATCCATCTATACTGAACGATATCTATTCATCCATCCATCCATCCATCTATACTGAACGATATCTATTCATCCATCCATCCATCCATCCATCCATCTATACTGAACGATATCTATTCATCCATCCATCCATCCATCTATACTGAACGATATCTATTCATCCATCCATCCATCCATCCATCCATCTATACTGAACGATATCTATTCATCCATCCATCCATCCATCCATCCATCTATACTGAACGATATCTATTCATCCATCCATCCATCCATCCATCCATCCATCTATACTGAATGATATCCATCCATCCATCCATCCATCTATACTGAACAATATCTATCCATCCATCCATCCATCCATCCATCTATACTGAACAATATCTATCCATCCATCCATCCATCCATCTATACTGAACAATATCTATCTATCCATCCATCCATCCATCTACACTGAACAATATCTATCCATCCATCCATCCATCCATCCATCCATCCATCCATCTATACTGAACGATATCCATCCATCCATCCATCTATACTGAACGATATCTATTCATCCATCCATCCATCCATCTATACTGAACGATATCTATTCATCCATCCATCCATCCATCTATACTGAACAATATCTATCCATCCATCCATCTATACTGAACGATATCTATCCATCCATCCATCCATCCATCTATACTGAATGATATCCATCCATCCATCCATCCATCCATCCATCCATCTATACTGAACGATATCTATTCATCCATCCATCCATCCATCCATCCATCCATCTATACTGAACAATATCTATCCATCCATCCATCCATCCATCCATCCATCCATCCATCCATCCATCCATCTATACTGAACAATATCTATCCATCCATCCATCCATCTATACTGAACAATATCTATCCATCCATCCATCCATCCATCCATCCATCTATACTGAACGATATATATCCATCCATCCGTCCATACTGAACGATATCCATCCATCCATCCATCCATCCATCCATCCATCCATCCATCCATCCATCCATCCATCCATCCATCCATCCATCCATCCATCCATCCATCCATCCATCCATCCATCCATCCATCCATCCATCCATCCATCCATCCATCCATCCATCCATCCATCCATCCATCCATCCATCCATCCATCCATCCATCCATCCATCCATCCATCCATCCATCCATCCATCCTGAACAATATCTATCTGTCTGTCTGTCTATCTGTCTGTCTGTCTGTCTGTCTGTCTGTCTGTCTGTCTGTCTGTCTGTCTGTCTATCTATTGTTCTATCTATAATTCTATTGTTTTATGTATCGTTCTATCTTTCTAACGTTCTATGTATCGTTCTGTCATTCTAATTATCTTTCTATCTATAGTTCTATCTATCGTTCTATCCATCATTCTATCTATCGTTCTATGTATCGTTCTATCATTCTATCTGAGTATTGTTCTATCTATCATTCTATGTTCTTAGTAACTAGTAAGGAAAGTAATTTAAAATCATGTGTTATGTAACTTGTGTTTTTTTAATTCTAAGATTAAGAAAGGCTTAAGATTGTAAATATATATGCTTTTAAAAGCAACTTTACCCAACACGGCACCGTCACTTCACAATGTACCCTCTAAATAACATTATTCAGAACAGAGAAAGACAATTAAAATATATTCACTATTAACAGGAAAAATAAAGAGCCACTTGGAAATGGAAACATTCACTTGGAGCCACTTTTTTACAGTTTTTCTCAGTGGCTTTGGTGCATTTCTCACAACACTATTTACATTTGCACAACAGTTAATGCATTTCTCAAAACAATTAGTCATTTGTGCACATCACAGTAGCAGTTTCTTATTCCTTCCAACAAATTGCAAATGCTTTTGCACATGCATCAATTGCTTTCATACAACTCTCTGCTGTTTTATAACATTATCATTTGCTT
The DNA here is from genome assembly GCA_903798195.1 of Danio kyathit. Taxonomy (NCBI): domain Eukaryota; kingdom Metazoa; phylum Chordata; class Actinopteri; order Cypriniformes; family Danionidae; genus Danio; species Danio kyathit. The sequence continues at coordinate 11,545,238 of LR812536.1, read as the reverse complement.
ATGTCATGTTAGTCAAAATGAACTAAACTTGTGAATGCTGAATAGTCATTCCATATAAAACTAATAGTCCTCATTTTATTACTTGAGTCATTACATACAAAAATGTTGAACTAGTTGTCAAAATCTGTCAAGCTCATTTTATACAAATTTTAAAATCTTTTTTTTTTTTTCATAAAATGTCTTCTGAATTGAACAATTTGATGAATGATTTACAGACCTGTGTGTGTTGTAGGTTGAGTTCCAATATTTACTGCAATATTGTTTACAGTTGTGCACAGCTCAGGAAGTTTATGTTTGTTGTAAATAAGTGTGTATTTATTCTTTTGCACAATGCTGAGAATAAATTAGAATTGTAAAGAACAAATGCAGTAAACATGTGCAACATACATATTCAGTATCTTGTACTCAGACACCTCACTAAATGCAGTGATGTCTAACTTTACTGTAGTTTTCAAATGGCTGTGCTAATAGCATATAGTGCTGTCTTGAGCATTTTCAGGAAGTGTCACCAAAATCTGACTTTTCTGCATTGGAAAACATTTACAGAGTAAAGTGTCATAATGAAAACATGACAAAGCCATTTGACTATCTTGTTCATAAACAATGTTGGCAGGACTTTTCATCTTGATGACACTGACACTTTCATTGACATCAATACTTGCTTTTGAGGAATGAGCTATTCGTTTTGAGCAAGTGACACACTTTTGCAGGTTATCAACTAGGTTTTGCAGTTTGTACTAATTGTTTTGAGAAATGCATTAACTGTTGTGCAAATGTAAATAGTGTTTGGAGAAATGCACCAAAGCCACTGAGAAAAACTGTAATAAAACCTAGATTTGTTTTATTTCGGAAACTGCTGATGACACATCTTCCCAATATAAGAGCATTTTTTTTGCATACACAATAACAAAAAGGTGCCATTTTCAGCTATTTATATGCATTTTTAGACTTCAGACTTCACTTCAGAAGAGATAAGAAATCAGTATTTGGTCCCATTTTTAATCACAACAAATGAAACTTTTCAATCTGTGAACAATTGACATTTTCTGCAATCAATCAATCAATCAATCAATCAATCAATCAATCAATCAATCAATAAAAAAATTAAATAAAGAAATAATAATAATAAAAAATACAATAAAATAAATAATAAAAAACAATAATAAATATATATTTTTAATAAAACAAATAAAATAGGTAAATAAATTAAAATAAAAAATTATTAAATAAAAAATAATTTTTTTAATTAAAAATAAATAAATAAAAATTAAATAAAAATTACAAATAAATAAATCATTTTATTTAAAAATAAAATTTAAATATTTTTTTTAATAAAATAATAAATAAAAATAAAATAAAAGTAAAGTAAAGAAATAAAATAAAATTAAAATAAATTAAAATAAAATACCCCCCCCAAAAAAAAAATATATATATATATATTTTTACATATGGAAAAAATGCTATCAGACGTTTATAGAATACAACATTTTCCTCAAAAACATACCCAATAAATCCAGTAATTCCAGATCATTTTCAATAGTTAGATATTTATTTGTTTATTTTTTCATTCTGTATGTTTGTTTGTGACTGACAGAGCTACCAGAGGAATATAAATCTCGCTGGGAGCAGTTTGTGAATGAAACGCTAACAGAAACTAACAAGAAAAACACAGCAGACCTGGTGAGATTTCACATAAACATGAAATGATAGCAACTATCAGAAACATGACAGTCCTCAACTCACTTCTGATGAGCATCTTGGTTTTAATGCAGGTGTTCTCGGATTATCAGATCCAGCAGATGACCGCAAACTTTGTTGATCAGTTTGGACTGAATGATGATGAGTTCAGAGAGCATGATGGGAGTATCAGGTGATTTCTGCACAGACGTTTACATTCAAAGTTAAATGTAGATTCTGGTATTAAATACATTTCTTTTAAGAAAACACCATAAAATTGCATGTTCCTACACTATTGTTTACAAAAACTATTCAACTAAAAACTACATTAAAAACTAATAATAATTTGACAAAAAAGTGCTTACATTTGGTTCCTCAAAATGCATGAAAAAGTAGTTTCATTCATTTAAAAACCAATGTCATTCATATTCTTTTTATTCAAGTCTAAAATAACCTTTAAAATTAGTTTATTTAATTGTTAGTTTAATACATAGTATAGACGAGTCTTTTTATTGAATTTTCAGAAAAACTTTTTAACAGAGCAACTCAAACATATACAGGAACAAAGTACATGAAAAAAATTACAAGGTGAAATAATACTAATTAAAAAAGAAAAAGGTAAATAAAAAATAGTAAAAAAAAAAAAATAGATTTAGGGGTGAGTTTGGGGGGGGGGAGCTTACAATTGAAGTATTTGGAATAAATCTGTTCTCAAAATATGACAGGAATGGTCTCCAAACTTTGAAGAATCATTATTTGAGCCTATATTAGAGTTTTTCTAGCTTTAGATATGCCATGACATTTTCTACCCATTTAGGGCTTACTCACACTATGCTATCCGAACCGTGCCCAGGCCCGTTTCCCGGATTGTTTGAGAAGTGTGAGTGCTCTGAATCGGGCTCAGGCACGGTACACTTGGGAGGCCCTGGCACCGTTTGGAAGAGGTGGGCCTGAGCGCGGTTCACTTGGGCTCAGGCGCGGTATGCTAACAGTGGGAGTGCAAGCGTGCCTAAGCCCGAAACTGAAGCGAGACGTGACTTTTTAAGGGACTGTTTCATATGGATTAATTAATCATTCGTACTGTTCAATGAACGCAAACTGTCGTAGATTATTAAAGACGCAAATCCCTCACTGCACGACAGCTGCACCTTCAGCAAACTTCCTAATTCCTGCAGCACGAGGACTTTATGATTGTTTATGAGCGTCAAAAGTGGTGATCTGTTCAGTGAAATATTTCACTGCGTGTCACCGCATATCAAACGACTTAAACGATATAACTAAAGAAATCTACTCTGCTGAGCGAGAGCGCTTACTGAACAGCGCATCATCGATGATGTAAGCGCGCCCAGACCTAAATGTAATGTGAGTGCGGGCCGTCGGGGGAGACAGGAGGGGAGACAAGCGTGCTTTGGCCCGGTTCAAGGCAACTGTACATAGTGCGAGTACGCCCTTAGTATGTGTTGGTGGTTTAGTTGACTTCCACTGCAAAAGTATAAGCCTTTGGGCCAACAAAGAAGAGAAAGCTAGTGCATTTAATTGAACTGCTGGTAGTGCAAGGTTTTCAGGTGTCACACCAAATATTGCTATTACTGGATCTGGTTGTATCTCCTTTTCACACATATAAGAAAAAGTCTCAAACACTGCAGACCAAAACGGTCTTAGGGATGTACACGTCCAGAACATGTGACCCAAAGTGGCCTCATCTCTGTGGCATCTACACCATTATGGATCAATTTCTGGGAACATTCTTGACAATTTGCTTTTCGAATAATGCAGCCTATGAATTAACCTAAATGGTAATAAACCGTGTTTGACGCAGATAGACGTTGAGTGAATTTGCTTAATTGTTGATTGCCAGACTGCCTCTGGAACTATATTTCCTAAGTCATCTTCCCACTGTTTCTTTAAAAATAATTAAAGACGGTGCGGCTGCTCTTTAAATCAGACTGTACACTTTTGATATCAGACCACCCTCAGATGCACTTAGGTCAAATATCTCCTCAATCCAGCTGCTTATGGGGGGAAAAGTGTACTAAAATACCTTTTTACTAGGCTTCTTACCTGTAGATATCTGAAGAAATGTGATTTAGGAATATCCAATTCTTTAGTCATATGTTCAAATGACATAAAATGACTTCCTTAAAAAAAGTCCCTTGCATATCTGAGTCCCTTTCTAAACCAGATCTGAAAAGCATGATTAATTAAGGATGGTGGAAACAATGCATTGGAAGTAATGGGTAATAAAGAAAGTGCTTGTTTTTGCTTAAAGGGCACCTATGGTGAAAAATCTACTTTTCAAGCTGTTTGGACAGACATATGTGTAGGTATAGTGTGTAGACCGTCATATTGGGGTGATATAAACACACTCAGTCCTTTTTTTTTCAATTTAACAACATAATAGCGGTGGACCAATTGGAGCGGTTTTGAGACCAACCGCAACTTGACGTAGGAGTGCGGTCCCCCCGCCCACCAATATTGATTGACAGGTGCGCATTACCATATCCTCAGTATGTTGTTTCACGTCCGGCATTTTCAGCGTGTGAGTCACAGCGACGTCATCAAAGAAACACCCTTGCTCTAATTTTAGATGTAAGGCTCATTGGGCTCAACATTCACCACGTTATCGCCCGCCCAGTGTTTGCATACACGTGTACTTTTAATTGCGTCTTTCTTAAACTTCAGCGGTTTGCATTTCCCGCAGTCACAGAAGCTCCCTGTCATCTTCAATAGGTGTAGCTGGAAAGTGCGAGCAGCGTTGCCTCATGTGCACGTCCCTTATTGGAAATAACGAACTAACGACGCGCATCGCCATGCATTTCGCGGTGTCGCGGATGAAAGTGAGGACCGGGAGGGTGTCGCGGATGAAAGTGACGACCGGGGGCTTCGCTCACTATTCTGCCGTCTAGGTCGCCTCTATGGACGCGCTGGCCCTGCTCAGGACACTGTTCTTGTTTCTGCCGTGCCACAGAGCGTTATCTGAATAGTTTCATTTAAATAACATGCGAATGTGCGCGTCTGGTGTGCCGTGTCGTGGCTCTGAGCGGCGCATCCGGTGTATGACGCCCTTTAATTATAGCCTCAAGCAGGTCGTACACCAGAAGCGCCGCTCAGCAACATGCAGCGGCATGGATTTCTGAATTCTAAACATAAGTTTTATCAGGTGACACACACCGGCGCCGAAAGTGTGCGATACTTTCAACTGTCATGTGCGTGCCGTGTCGCGGTGCATCCGATGGGTGATGCCCTTCAGTCAAAGTTAATTCAGTGTGCTTGGTTATTAGTCTCTGTGTAGGCTACAAGCTCGGAGCTTTAAACTAGCACACAGTTGGCTGTAAAACTATACAAAGACACAAATGATTTTGTAGTCTCTGCTTGGTCTGTGTCCGAGTCGTACATGTACGGCTGAATGCTGGTCCTCTCACTTATGTTGCTTCTCTCTGTCTGCCTGTCTGTAGCCATACACAAACAGGGGAGCTCTTGGTTCTGCCCCCTTGTTAAGTTGGGCGGGAAGTCGAAACTAATTTTCATGTGAAGCGACACACCCCTAAAACAACGACCTGTGTACACGCCCCCAAAATGACACTTTTTAACACATCATAATAAAAAAATCTGAATTGTGTTTTAAACTGAACCTAAACTGGCACACTCAGAAGAAACATAATATTAATATTACATCTTAAAAAAGGTGTAAAATAGGTGCCCTTTAAAATGTGTCCTAAACCGAGCTTATATCTTTAATAAACTATTGACCATAAGATTGTTTGGCAGATACTTTCTATAAAGTGGTAGTGGGCACAAAGCATTGAGAATAGAGAAACTGTCCCACAGGATGCCTGCTCCATCTCTACCCATACAGGTTCATTCTCCTGATTTTCGTGATCTGTCAGATAAACAATTTTTTCAATGTTACATGACCAATAGTAATACATAAAGTTGGGAAACGCCAATCCCCCAACTTCTTTCTGCCTTTTTAAAAATGCTTTCCTAATTCGTGGAATGCTTTTATTCTATATAAAAGAAGATCCCTGTTTGTCCAGCTCCTTAAAGAAAGATTTAGGGATAAATACTGGGACATTTTAAAAGAAAAACAAAAACCTTGGCAAAATAGACATCTTAACCGTATTAATTCTGCTATTTGAATACATAATTACATCTTTTTATGTATAAAAAATAATGTGAAGTTGTGGTCATGGTCATTTTCTGAGTGCTCTTTTGTGTGTGTTTTCCTGCAGTGCCACGTTTGATCGAATCACAGAGATCAACTTTAACTTGGTGGATGAAGGAGTGAGTCCTGCCAATCATTGCCAATTCTCTCATTCAAGCTTTTTAATTTCTGTTTTTGGGTTAATTGATAACCACTTTTTTTTGTATTTGTGTTTTTGTTAGCTGCTTTTTTGTATCTCTCAGTTCAGAGGGAAAAAAAGCTTACGCAGTATTAGTGTTGTCACGATACTGGAATTCGGTACCAATCGATACTGGATATTTAAAAAATGTCCATTTCCTGCTAACATTTGAGCGCTGTTGAGCACGTTTGTAAACAGCGCTGATTTGCAAATGTGTTCACGTGCTCAACAGAAATGACAGTGATTGGCCGTGAAGGTCATCAGTTCACCAAACAGGGACACTGGAGTGTTTTAAAGCCACAAAGATCAGCTGGTTTGTCTATAAGCTGACATACGAGCGATCCGCTGATGAATTGTGACAACCCTATACAGTATCTTGTAGTTCTCTTTTTTGCAATTTTGAGTTTATACCTCAACAATGCTTCCCACACATAGACTTTACTTGGGCGGGCCACTCAGGTATATTAATGGCCGCCCAAGTATATTTAGTGGTGACACATGAATAATACTATTGTTATCATCCTTTTACACTTGTTTGTATCCGTCCAAGAAAGTCAAACATTCGCGATCGATTAACCAGAGGATAATCTTCTCTCGCTCTGCACGTTTCTACTGCTGGTTCTGTGTGCGTGATCTGTCACTCACACAGACAATCTCACATGCTCTGCAGACCCACAGAGATGCGCCTTTTCCACCAAAATGTGTCCAACCGTAGTTTCTGAATCTCCTAAAATGTCCTAGATTCGGGTTATACTTTCGCTTTCCAAAGTTGCCGTTGTTGGTATGCGTTTTTGCATTACCTTTTCACAGCTGACTGCGCGAGCACCGCTGCGAGAGAAACATTAAATGACTATTCATTTAATAAACGACTCAGATAAACTTTACTATATAATCGGAGAGAACAAAATGTCATCTATAATGGCTGCAAAATATTAGTACACCATTAGAAATGGCTGATCAACTAATTTGCCTTATTTAAATAATCCACACTTTTTATTTGTGTAATTATTATCATTTTTAGCAATAATGTCTATTTTTATTCGTTTTTTTCTGATATTTCTCATTTGCTGTATATTTTATTAATTTAATGATATTAATATATTACATACTTTATACATATCTAAAATGCTTTGGCAATACTGTAAATGTCATGCCAATAAAGCAACTTTAGAGAGAGAGAGAGAGAAAGAGAGCAAGAGAGAGAGCACCCTTTACCTGTCTGTGGGTGCACATGGCTCCTAAATAGCATAAAAGTAAGAGAAATAGCGGATTTATTTTATTTCAACAGCCCTTTTTAAATAACTTTTACCCACTGAAAAAAGGTCTATAACAGTGTCATAATAAATAAAAAATATTGTTAAAAATCTGATTATTTTTTGTTTGTCGCATGTAGTTGACCATTTATGTGCTGTACGTGGGTAAAAGGTGTTTCAATCTGGCTACCACCGCAAGTATATTTTAAACCTGTGGGAAGCACTGCTCAATATAATGAAAACTTTTCCTTTTCTGATCATTTGTCATTTTCTGTACACATACAGAAATCACAATGTTTTTACATTTAGAAGAAAGGCTATAAGACTTTTAAAGAATAAAAATTTTACTTAAAATTATACCTAATAAATCCAGTAATTCCTGATCAATATCTTTCTTTCTTTCTTTCTTTCTTCGAGTTTATATTTCTCACAAGTTTAAGTTAGTTCCTTGCAAATCCTTTTTTGCAATTTCTTTTTCCTCATAATTCTGAGATTTTTAGATAGAATTTTAGATTGTATTGGAAGATTATACACTATCATGCAATTAATTTAACATTTTGAGTTTATATCTCACAATTCTGACTTTTTTAAATCATAAAAAATCATTTACATCTCTCAATTCATAATTTATTAAAACGATCATTTTTTTTTGCTCAAGTTTATATCTTGAAATGCTGTTTATATTTTGCAATTCTACGTGTATAACTTGTTTTCTAACTTTATTTCTAGTAATTCACAGTTCTGTCTCATTCAAGTCTCATTCTGTTTGGTTGACATTTTTTTTTTTTTTTGCAGTTTTTGAGTTTGTCTCACAATTCTGGTTATATTTTGCAATTTTACATTTATATCTTGTTTTCTGACTTTCACAAGTTTGTTTCTCGAAATCACTTTTTGCAATTTAGTTAGTTTTCCTCCTAATTTTGTCATTTATATCACAATTAGAAGATTATACAAGTCTTTCGGATGAGACATTAAACCGAGGTCCTGACTCTCTGTGGTCATTAAAAATCCCACAGCACTTCTCGTAAAGAGTAGGGGTGTAACCCCGGTGTCCTGGCCAAAGTCCCTCCATTGGCCCTTACCGATTATGGCCTCCCAATCATCCCCATCCACCGAATTGGCTCTATCACCGTCTCTCCACTCCATCTATAGCTGGTGTGTGGTGAGCGCACTGGCGCCGTTTACCTGTGGCTGCTGTCACATCATCCAAGTGGATGCTGCACATTGGTGGTGGTGTGGAGAGACCCCCCTTATGATTGTGAAGTGCTTTAGGTGTATGGCCATACACGATAAATGCGTTATATAAATACACACATTACATTACACTATCTTACAATTCATTTGACATTTTTACCAATTTAATTCTTGTAATTAGCAAAACTAGGGCGGCGCAGTAGGTAGTGCTGTCGCCTCACAGCAAGAAGGTTGCTGGTTCGAGCCTTGGCTGGGTCAGTTGGCATTTCTGTGCGGAGTTTGCATGTTCTCCCTGCGTTTGCGTGGGTTTCCTCCGGGTGCTCCGGTTTCTCCCACAGTCCAAAGACATGCGGTACAGGTGAATTGGGTAAGCTAAATTGTCCGTAGTGAATGAGTGTGTATAGAGGTTTCCCAGTGATGGGTTGCAGCTGGAAGGGCATCCGCTGCGTGAAAAAACATGTGCTGGTTAAAATGGCGGTTCATTCCACTGTGGCGACCCCAGATTAATAAAGGGACTAAACCAAAAAGAAAATGAATGAATGAATAATTAGCAAAATTGACTTTTTTACTTGCAATTTGGAATCTACATCTTGCAATTCTGAGCTTATACAGTAGCAATCATGATTTTACCAAGTATGATGCGATCCTGGATTAACATTTATGTTGATCCTGGGACATCATTTTTGTTCAGAAATGTAATCTATACCTATTCCCTACCCCTAAACCCAACCATAACTGTAAATCATTCCCAAAATCAGACGGGAATAATAGTTGGATAACAATCATGTAGAAGAGCATAAACCTAACCGTAATCTTTTGCTAATTTGTGCCATAAAAAGTCTGAATTACGAGATCTACACTTTATTGTAGTTTGGGAATCAAATTAACTAAATTGCAAATTTTGTAGTTTTCTTTCTCACCCCCTACTCTCTCTTCTTTCCCCTCAGGCGAGTTCTGCAGTGTTTGAGACTCGCATGAAAGACAGAATCCGGCCATTCGATGAAGCCGAGGAGGAGGAAGATATTTGGGAGGATAAAGAAATCAACTATGCAACACAAGTGAAGGCCAGAAGCAGGTTGATAAATCCCACACACATTCACACTCGCACACTAAACATCCATTACTCAGACTGCTGTTGTGCTTTATATATTTATCTTTTCATGCCATATCAGCAGCATTGGCTATCAAATATTCAATAAATAATTTACAAATATAAGTTTTTTTAAACAAGCACTATACAAAAAACGTACACAACACCAACACTAATAAAAGGTCATCTTTTAATGATAAATACTCTGTATATAGGGAGTATAAAGAGATGAGACAGAATCGTATTGTTAAATCCATTTAATAGTCTCATTTCCATTGTTTTTCTATATCAACTTCTATATCACGTTTTTTTGCAAGCGACAACCTCCCGCTCTGCCTCGTGAAACTAATACGGAATTAACTGAAACTGCAATTCATCGAATGTCCACTGGGGGCTTGCTCCAAAACAGAGCAAATTTCCATTTAATCCAGTGTTAAATGCCCAACATTACAGCAAAAAAAACGTGTTTACAGAATGGAATAAAAATTATTTTGATGTGTGTATATAGCTAATATTACCCCTCATGTCAACTGTGAGGGGGTGAATTGTTTTTTTAAACTCATCAGTTTAATTAATTTAAGCCTTAAAAGCCATCAGATTTTTGCTTTTGTTTTAAATGGCTTTACACAGTCGATTGCCTTTTGGGATTATTTCTTACAATTATCAGATAATATGGCATGCTGTGCACTTAATTCTGCTCACAAAGCATTCAAGTCTGGCCTAACGGACACTTTGTCCCTATTTTTTTGCAGTCTATGGTATTTTGCAGCACCTCACACATTAGCACAGCGTTTCGTGTGTGACGATACAAGCTTTTAGCTTTTACACACAGCAGCGCTCGTTAATGTCAGTTCTAGTGTAGTGGACCAATCAGAAGAACTCGGAAGTGGGACTAGCGTTGCAAGCTTCCGTTTATGGTAGCAAGTTGGCATAACAAAAGCAACATGGCGGAGCATTTCTGAGTGCTGCGTCTTGCATTTTCAGACACAAAGAGGTTTTCCTTGTGAATAGCTGCTAAGTTGTTGCACTGCTTTTTTTTTGTCTAACTCCAGAGATTGGCACATCTGGACTGACTGTTTTTGTTGTCGGGCGAATCGAACCGGGACTGTTCTGTATGAATACATGTGTCGTTACACCCCTAATGGCCAGACATCCAGCAAAAAAAATGATATCAAAGTCTTCTTTCTTTGAAGAGTCCACTTTTTATATTAAGTTGAAAATCATAGGATCTGTTGTGCTTTATATTTCTGCAGGTTTGGCCTGGTGACCAACCCTCAGAAGAGCGAGGCGGACGGCGGCTCTCGTAAGTGCCTGGGCTCTCCTGACATGGAGTGGTTTCCAGAGATCAAACCAAATCCAGAGCAGAGCAAGATCCAGGAGGTGGAGAAGCAGCCGAGTGATCCGCAGAGTACGCTTACAACTCACAAACGTTCCATTATTTATTTACACTATCACTATTGTTTACACATCTCGCATGTAGTCAAGCACAAAATTATTGAAACTGCTGGCAAATTCTGACCTAAAGTTACATTTATTCAGTCAGAATTTTTTTTGGATTGGAAATGACACAGACTTCTCCCAAAACATAAGATGTACAAGAGGCATCATTGTGGAATTTACTTTTTTTTTTCATTTTATTTATGAATTTTATGGCAAATTACAGTAAAAAAAGACAATTTTAAAAACAATTTTATTTAAAAAAAGTATAGATAGTATCAACTTAAGCACATACGATGAAATAAAAAACATACAAACAAAAAGTTAAATAATAATGTGGCTTAACAAAAACTACAATTGTACAATCTATATATCACAAAATTCACTCTACTTTGAACTTAGGAAAGGAAAACAATCAATTTGCTTTAACAAGGACTCAGTCTCTATCTGTTCTTGGATACATTTTTTAAATGGATCCTAATTTTCTTAAACTGGTTATTATTACAGTGACACGAATCTTTTGAACAGCGAAACGATTCTTTTGAACAGTGCAACGATCTTTTGAACAGCGAGGTGAATCTTTTAAACAGTGAAACGATTCTTTTGAACAATGCAGCGATCTTTTGAACAGCGAAGTGAATCTTTTAAACAGCGAAACGATTCTTTTGAACAGTGAAAAGGTGCGTTCGACTTCATGCAGCGCTGCGCAGACCAATCGAAATCTGTGTTAAAGCGGTGCATGCTGGTTAGAAATTTTGTCCGGATTGATGCTGCGCCAACGCCATGTGACTGTCACATGTGGCATTAAAGTACCGCGACAGCGCTCCGAGATCAGACGACTGACTCAGCCCGCGCAGCGTCTGAAGAGCATCTGCACGAGCTCTGATGACGACACCGATATTACACGATTGGCCGAGTTCACCGCATGGCAACAACCACGTGTGTTGCGGGTTTATTACTGGACAAATTCCATCTCACAAATTTCAAAACAAACAATTAACTTTTCATACCCCCTCTATCTTGTACACATCATGCTTATTAAAAGACTACAAATATTTTACTGCAGTATCATCTTTAGTTAAATAATCTGGTTATAAAGGCTAGATTGTTTACACAGGTTTATTTTCGACCTTTTTTATACAGACTATTTACTGTATTCAACTCCATAAACAATTTAAATGATATATTTTAGTAAATAACCAAAATATTAACTCAAAAGAGTCTTACAGACTTGTAATAAAATAATTATCATCATTGATCCTGACACCCTAAAGGTTTCTTAACAAATAAAGAACTATTTTATTAAATAATTAATAAATAATTTTTAGGAATATAAAATATATATTTTATTTCCTGTCTAGCTGTTTATTCAGTTTTAAAGGTGACACTGATGTACCTGCTCTTTCTTACTTCTACTTAAAGTGTAGCTCACTTATTTTAGGAATGTCCTTTTGTTCAATCTTTTTGGATTAAAATGCTTCTTTGAAAATGCTTTTATTATCCAAAATAATCTTAATCATTGTATAAATTAATCAAAACACCTTGTTTTGGGTTTTACACAATTATCTATTGGAAAGTTTTATATCTATAAATGTAAATAAATGTAAACCCCTTTTTAGCATATTAAACAAGAACTATTAGCCTAGAGTGATGTTTAAACTCCTAGAATTTGTGTTTATTGCTTTGTATTTAATAGGCCTGCCTGTTCGTTTTTGTGTTTATATTACCCTCTCGTTTCCCCTTATTTCTCTCATGCGTTTGTAATATATTTAATTCATAAATCACTTATTGTTTAAAAATGAACTATAGTTTGTAGAGACTGTATTGTGTTTTATTTGTAAATATTTTGTTGTTATAAATAAAAAATGATGATGACGCCATGTGATCGGTCATCATGACTGCCGCAACTTTGAACCCTGAAGTGTCCGGCTTGACGGCTCCGTTTTCAACTCCGCCCCCGCCTGCGCTCGGCTAATCTCGTTGATCACCGGCTGCAGCTGTGCTTCATGTCGAACGCACCTAAAGGATCTTTTGAACAGCGAAGTGATTATTTTGAACGGTGCAACGATCTTTTGAACAGCGGAACGATTCACTTGAACAGTGTAATGATTTATCGAGTTGAAAGTGTGAATATTGAACTCTACCCTGTATTTTGAGTTGAATTGAGTTATTTATTTTTGATTCATTTCTTTATTTTCCTTTATTAATTACATTTTAAGACTACAAAGTATTTTATCACAATTTACTGCTTTCTTTATTTTGTTTTATACAATGGGTCACACAGTGTTGCATTTTTTTCAAGATTTATTCATTTTCATTTTGTACAAGTGTCTGAAACTTCCACATTGTCTTGATCACAACTTTGTTTGAACTGTATATTGAGTTCACGTTCATCTGTGTAAAGAAAAAAAGGGAAAATCATTTACTTTTCATTATTATAGTTTATAATTGAACCTACATACATACATACTTATACATATTGAACAGAAAACAACAACCACAATATTTTCCTAATTATATGAACTATATTAAAGAAAAAAACTGACTGTGTTTGATTATTCACTCACCTGCTGTGCTGCTTTTCTCTCTCCAGTAGCCGTTCCTGCTCTTCTGATTAATTGGCCCACACTGAAAAAATACACTAGTGCGACGAACTAAACCGTATTTGCTACAATTCACTGTACAAAAGAATCACTTCGCTGTTCAAAAGATCGTTGCACTGTTCAAATGAATCATTTCGCTGCTCAAGGGATTTGTTTCACCGTTTGCCGTTCACAGTTCAATAATAAAAGATTCCGTTCAGGAGAACTGTTGATTCTCATAGTTCAGTTGCAGTTAATGTTTTCCGTTGAGGATTTAAGGAAAAGAAAGAAGAAAAACATGAGGGTCGCGATGAGTCCAAGCCTCGTTTCTCCAAACAAATCAAAAGAACTCTCCTACCAGTCCGATGGCTCAAACATACAGTCTAACAGGTGAGTCGGTTCCATAAGTGGCTCGCCATACCAAAGAGCTTAGAATGACCCATAGATATATACATTAGGTGTCGCCTACCCTGCTGTTGTCTATTAGAACGATTGCATCAATAGAGCCGCCATTTTAGTACAGGGTAGCGCTCCTTTGAAACGAATGCGGGACCAAGGTGAAGTGGAGGACTGTGGCCATCCAAAGCCAGAGAAATACACATATACACATATATTTATGATCGGGAGTTTTCCCCGGTGGTCCGAATGCAAATATTTTTTTAAATTTCCAAATATTATAATTTTACATTACTTTTCTACATTGATGGATGTGACCGCACGGGCATTACCGACAAAGAGTATGTGTTTGTGTGCATGGTAATGTATTATCCTCCTTCTCTGTTTAATTGGATCTAATCCATGTCCTGAAACACACCCCCTCACCACAAAAGTTCATAACATACAAAACCATAAAAAAACAAAGTCTTACCTATGCAATGTTCTGCCTTTGTGGTTTGTTTTCTTTGTTTGCTCGTTACTACACCCGTACACAGCGCTAAAGTCCAGCATCTTCACATTGGCACACTGTCTTGACTAGCGCGTTTAATGACGTTTGTCCTAGGAGCACTGTACCAATGTGGTGGCGCTATTGACGCATGTTCAGGGTCCCTATGTGATATCTAGTGTATATATCTATGAGAATGACCAAGAGACGACACTCAATAGAATGTTCCATTAAAAAAGCAGCGCCCAGAAACAGCCCCGGATTCCACCGTTTTGGAGTGAAAGCGATCAGCCGTCCATTGGATCTTATTGCTGTTGCGATGGCAAGCGGCTGCTTTGTTTTTTATTTATTTATTTAAAAAGCGCATTAAAGCTGAGATACAACCTGAAAGACGACAATAGAACACTTACTATCACAAGCATCAGCACTTTTAATAGTTTATTTTACAGACTTCTAATATGCTGTTGTTCTATTGGAATTTTCATTCCAAAATGGATGGGATTTTGGGAAACGCCATTTCCCAAATCCCACTAGAGTGTCGTCTCTTGGTTATTCTAAGCTCTTTGGCCGTACATAAGTTTCTCCTCGAGTTCAGCGTGAACCAGGGACTCGTCACAGATGCTTTAAATCACACAAAAAAACCCAGCCAAAGTGAAAAAGTGTAATTTCATCAATAAAAATCGCTTCAGATCCGCGTCAGTATCTGCTTACAAGCTCTATCACATCCGCTTCTTGCTCAGAAATCAGCTTTTCAATCCAACGACGATTTCTTGAATGTGGAGGCGCTCTGGATTTCTCTGTTGCGGCCTCGTCTCTCTCTCTCTCGATCATCTTTCTGCATCTTTTAACGTTCTCAACTGTAACTTGTCAACTGTAACTTTCTCAAACGTAACTTTTCCAACCATAACTTTCCTCTCTTGACCAAATATGGTGCTCTCTACCGTTGCCTTTAAAGGGCCCATGACTTTAATACATAGAATGATTAAATGGCTCATTTTCCTCGCTTTCTCTCTTATTTCACATCACTTTCACTATTCATTAGTAGCCTAGGTTATCCGGGTTACAAACTGGTCTCATTTTAGGAAGAAGAGGAGATCACGGATTCACTGTGTTAGACTAAGCAATATAAGTCGTTTGGCCTGGAGCACAATAAAAGCCATGCAATCAGATTATATCTTTGTAAGATTGTATGACATGGGAGATCAATCAGTGGGCAAGGGAAAATAGATGTACCCTAAAAAACAGATGTTGTTTTAAAAATAGTGTCCCGAAAGACTACAGACCTGTTGCCTTAACATCTGTGGCCATGAAGTCAATCTAAAGACTGGTGCTAGCATATCTGAAGGACATCACTGGACCCCGTGCAGTTTGCCTATAGAGCTAACCGGTCTGTGGATGATGCAGTCAACATGGGACTGCATTATACCCTACAACATCTGGACAAACCAGGGAACAGTGCAGATGATAGTGGACTTTAGGAGAAACCCCCCTGCACTCCCCCCACTCACCATCATGAACAGCACTGTGGCTGCAGTAGAGTCTTTCAGGTTCCTGGGCACCACCATCTCTCAGGATCTGAAGTGGGACATTCACTTAGACTCTATTGTGAAGAAAGCCCAGCAGAGACTGTACTTCCTTCGTCAGCTGAGGAAGTTCAACCTGCCACAGGAGCTGCTCCTACAGTTCTACTCAGCTGTCATCCAATCCATCCTCTGCACTTCAATCACCGTCTGGTTCAGCTCAGCTGCCAAAACTGACCTCCGTAGACTACAGCGAATAGTCCGGACTGCTGAACGATTCACTGGCACTACCCTTCTTACACTTCAAGAACTGTACTCTTCCAGAGTGAGTAAAAGGGCACGCAAAATCACTCTGGACGCCTCGCACCCAGCACACTACCTGTTCGAACTGTTACCGTCTGGTCGACGCTGCAGAGCACCAAGCACAAAAACAGCCAGACACAGGAAAAGCTTCTTTCTTCAGGCCATCTACCTCATGAACATCTGAACATCTCTGTTTAATGTTTATCGCTTTTTTCATATTTAATTTGTGTTGTTACTTGTCACTTTATGTACACTGGAAGCTTCTGTAGCCAAAACAAATTCCTTGTGTGTGTGAAGCACACTTGGCAATAAAACTGATTCTGAGATTAAACGTGTTTTCTTGATTTTACTGCATTTGACAGTACTGCAAAATGCCTTGTAAAAAGTGAATGTGCTCTTCACTGTCCCCCATCAGGTCCTGGCTGGATCGCGAGTTTTGAGGATGACTTCAGCTGTCGTGATCTGACCAGTATAGCGATGGACACAGGCTCCAGTGTGTGGGGCGGCTCTGGCTCTGGCTCTGACTCTCAGCTCAGTCAGAGTGAGGACAAAGGCTGGGCCACTTTTGGAGATTTCCAACCCTTCTGCTGGTGAGGAGGAGCTGGGTTTCGACTCATTTCTGTTTTGGAGCATTAACTTGAGAGTGTGTGCCACAGACAAATTTCCATTGTGGACAATAAAGAAATTCCAAATGTTGTGTGTTTGAGCTGATCTCGCTACACTGTGCTGAATGCTCTTGTGTCTGCAGTTCAGATACAGGACCCAGATGTAGTTCACCTGTCAACCCAGAAAATCCTAACAAGCAGAGCGAGACTGAAGAAAGTAAGTGCTTTATAGACATTTCTCTAATAGTATATTCATGTTATTCAAGTGTTACAAATAGTTTATAAAATTTAATCTGCATCCATACATATTTGTAGTATTATTAAGGTAACTTTAATAATACTGTAATGTATTGCATGTCATTTTAACTTATTATATACTGTAGAGCTGTGGCAGGAAATCATTTGAGAAATCGACTGAAAACTGCACCTCTATTCTCTCTTGAATCAGTTCTGAGCTTTGTTTTTTTTTTTTATAGCAGATGGCGCTCAGATGGCTAGTTTTTAAACAACAGACTGTGCTCTAGGCTAGTTTTTAACAGCAGATGTTGCTCTAGGCTAGTTTTTAACAGCAGATGTTGCTCTAGGTTAGTTTTTAACAGAAGATGTCGCTCTAGGCTAGTTTTTAACATCAGATGCGCTCTAGGCTAGTTTTTAACATCAGATGTCGCTCTAGGCTAGTTTTTAACAGCAGATGTTGCTCTAGGCTAGTTTTTAACAGCAGATGTCGCTCTAGGCTAGTTTTTAACAGCAGATGTTGCTCTAGGTTAGTTTTTAACAGAAGATGTCGTTCTAGGCTAGTTTTTAACATCAGATGCGCTCTAGGCTAGTTTTTAACAGCAGATGTCGCTCTAGGCTAGTTTTTAACAGCAGATGTCGCTCTAGGCTAGTTTTTAACAGCAGATGTCGTTCTAGGTTAGTATTTAACAGAAGATGTCGCTCTAGGCTAGTTTTTAACAGCAGATGTTGCTCTAGGCTAGTTTTTAACAGCAGATGTCGCTCTAGGCTAGTTTTTAACAGCAGATGTCGCTCTAGGCTAGTTTTTAACAGCAGATGTCGCTCTAGGCTAGTTTTTAACAGCAGATGTCGCTCTAGGCTAGTTTTTAACAGCAGATGTCGCTCTAGGTTAGTTTTTAACAGCAGATGTCGCTCTAGGCTAGTTTTTAACAGCAGATGTCGCTCTAGGCTAGTTTTTAACAGCAGATGTCGCTCTAGGCTAGTTTTTAACAGCAGATGTTGCTCTAGGCTAGTTTTTAACAGCAGATGTTGCTCTAGGTTAGTTTTTAACAGAAGATGTCGCTCTAGGCTAGTTTTTAACATCAGATGCGCTCTAGGCTAGTTTTTAACATCAGATGTCGCTCTAGGCTAGTTTTTAACAGCAGATGTTGCTCTAGGCTAGTTTTTAACAGCAGATGTCGCTCTAGGCTAGTTTTTAACAGCAGATGTTGCTCTAGGTTAGTTTTTAACAGAAGATGTCGTTCTAGGCTAGTTTTTAACATCAGATGCGCTCTAGGCTAGTTTTTAACAGCAGATGTCGCTCTAGGCTAGTTTTTAACAGCAGATGTCGCTCTAGGCTAGTTTTTAACAGCAGATGTCGCTCTAGGTTAGTTTTTAACAGCAGATGTCGCTCTAGGTTAGTTTTTAACAGCAGACGCTGCTCTAGGCTAGTTTTTAACAGCAGATGTCGCTCTAGGTTAGTTTTTAACAGCAGATGTCGCTCTAGGTTAGTTTTAACAGCAGATGTCGCTCTAGGTTCGTTTTTAACAGCAGATGTCGCTCTAGGCTAGTTTTTAACAGCAGATGTCGCTCTAGGCTAGTTTTTAACAGCAGATGTCGCTCTAGGCTAGTTTTTAACAGCAGATGTCGCTCTAGGCTAGTTTTTAACAGCAGATGTCGCTCTAGGCTAGTTTTTAACAGCAGATGTCGCTCTAGGTTAGTTTTTAACAGCAGATGTCGCTCTAGGTTAGTTTTAACAGAAGATGTCGCTCTAGGCTAGTTTTTAACAGCAGATGTTGCTCTAGGTTAGTTTTTAACAGCAGATGTCGCTCTAGGTTAGTTTTTAACAGCAGATGTCGCTCTAGGCTAGTTTTTAACAGCAGATGTCGCTCTAGGCTAGTTTTTAACAGCAGATGTCGCTCTAGGCTAGTTTTTAACAGCAGATGTCGCTCTAGGTTAGTTTTTAACAGCAGATGTCGCTCTAGGCTAGTTTTTAACATCAGATGCGCTCTAGGCTAGTTTTTAACAGCAGATGTCGCTCTAGGCTAGTTTTTAACATCAGATGCGCTCTAGGCTAGTTTTTAACAGCAGATGTCGCTCTAGGCTAGTTTTTAACAGCAGATGTCGCTCTAGGCTAGTTTTTAACAGCAGATGTCGCTCTAGGCTAGTTTTTAACATCAGATGTCGCTCTAGGCTAGTTTTTAACAGCAGATGTCGCTCTAGGCTAGTTTTTAACAGCAGATGTCGCTCTAGGCTAGTTTTTAACAGCAGATGTCGCTCTAGGCTAGTTTTTAACATCAGATGTCGCTCTAGGCTAGTTTTTAACATCAGATGTCGCTCTAGGTTAGTTTTTAACAGAAGATGTTGCTCTAGGTTAGTTTTTAACAGAAGATGTTGCTCTAGGCTAGTTTTTAACAGCAGATGTCGCTCTAGGCTAGTTTTTAACATCAGATGTCGCTCTAGGTTAGTTTTTAAGATGTTGCTCTAGGCTAGTTTTTACCAATAGATGTTGCTCTAGGCTAGTTTTTAACAGCAGATGGCGCTCTAGGCTAGTTTTTACCAATAGATGTTGCTCTAGGCTAGTTTTTAACAGCAGATGTCGCTCTAGGCTAGTTTTTAACAGCAGATGTTGCTCTAGGCTAGTTTTTAACAGAAGATGTTGCTCTAGGCTAGTTTTTAAAAATCAGATGGTGCTCTAGGCTAGTTCTTAAACAACAGACTGTGCTCTAGGCTAGTTTTTAACAGCAGATGTCGCTCTAGGCTAGTTTTTAACAGAAGTTGTCGCTCTAGGCTAGTTTTTAACAGCAGACGGCTCTCTAGGCTAGTTTTTAAACAGCAGATCATGCTCTAGGCTAGTTTTTAACAGCAGACGGCTCTCTAGGCTAGTTTTTAACGCAGACGGCTCTCTAGGCTAGTTTTTAAACAGCAGATCATGCTCTAGGCTATTTTTTAAACAGCAGATCGTGCTTTAGGCTAGTTTTTAAACAGCAGATCGTGCTCTAGGCTAGTTTTTAAACAGCAGATAGTTTTCTAGACTAGTTTTAAACAGTAGATGGCACTCTAGCCTAGTTTTTAACAGCAGACGGCACTCCAGGCTAGTTTTTAAACAGCAGATGGTGCTCTAAACTAGTTTTAAACAGCAGATGGTACTCTAGGCCAGGTTTTAAACAACAGATGGTGCTCTAAGCTAGTTTTAAATGGCAGATGGTGCTCTACACTAATTTTAAACAGCAGATGGTACTCTAGGCCGGTTTTTAAACAGCAGATGGTACTCTAGGCCAGTTTTTAAACAGCAGATGGTGCTCTAAGCTAGTTTTAAATGGCAGATGGTACGCTACGCTATTTTTTATACTGCAGATGGTGCTCTAGGCTAGTTTTTAAACCGCAGATGGCCCTATAGGCTAGTTTTTAACAGAAGATTGCGCTTTAGGCTGGTTAACAGCAGATGGTGTTCTAGGCTAGTTTTTAAACAGCAGATGGCGCTGTAGGTTAATTTTTAACAGCAAACAGCACTATTGACTAGTTTTTAAAAGTAGTTTGCGCTCTAGGCTAGTTTTTAACAGCAGATGGCACTCTAGGCTAGTTTTTAACAGCAGACAGTACTATTGGCTAGTTTTTAACAGTAGTTTGCGCTCTAGGCTAGTTTTTAAACAGCAGATGGCGCTCTAGGCTAGTTTTTAAAAGCAGAAAGCACTATTGGCTAGTTTTTAACAGTAGTTTGCGCTCTAGGCTAGTTTTTAACAGCAGATGGCACTCTAGGTTAATTTTAACAGCAGATGGCACTCTAGGTTAATTTTAACAGCAGATGGCACTCTAGGTTAATTTTAACAGCAGATGGCGCTTTAGGCTATTTTTTGTCACCTAGAATAATGTAAACACAGCTCACTATGAACAGTCTTAAACGTTCTTCGCTTAAACCTTTCCCAACATTGTTAATGATTATTTTATGTAAATAAATAAGGGATATTTGTGGCTGTTTGTAAAGAGCACAGCGCCATCTGCTGGTAAAAACTAAGATCTGAATAGATTTAAGAGAAAATAGTGACGCATTTTGAAATGTACGGTACCGTTATTATTATCCTTAGTATTGTATGTTTGTGTGTCAGTGAAGGGCTCGTCAGCGTGTGTGTGGAGTGTGTGTGGAGCAAGGAAAGCTCCTCTAGTAGCATCTGACAGCAGCTCCAGTGGATCAGACAGTGAGGAAGAGGAGGAAAAATCCAGCATCATCATTGAGAGCAGCGCCAAACTCAAAGCGGAAGCAAAACATGAGAAAGCAGCCATCAGCAGGTAAACACACAATAATACATTACAAACAAACATTCATGCATTTCATATATGGGTTATTCTTACGAAACCATTAAAACAAGATGGCACTTATGATTTTAAATATAAAACTTAGTAATTTAGTAATATAAAAAACATAAGAATTAAGACAACACTGTTCTCTAGGAAGCACAATGTGTAATTTCAACATCATTTATATATATTTTTTTATAATTTGACTGCATTTTCAACTGAAATTCTTTAAATTATTGAAATGTCTCAGCGTATGTTTGAATCTGTGTTATGCTGTAATTTAAACAAATTAGCATGAAAATTTCAGGATAAATCTAAATGAGTTGTTCTAATAGTTTATTTTACATGACATAACAAATACTTTACAGAATAGTCATTAATTCATTTATTTTCCTTCCGCTTAGTCCCTTTATTCATCAGGGGTCACCACAGCGGAATGAACCGCCAACTTAAAACATACGCTGGATAAGTTGGCGGTTCATTCCGCTGTGGCAACCCCAGATTAATAAAGGGACTAAGCCGAAAAGAAAATGAATGAATGTAAAATAATAAGTACTAACTTTAAAGGATTATTCTTATTTCATTATTATCTATGCTACTGCCATTACTCATAATAATTGTATTCCACTTCAAAACATTATTATTATTATTATATAGCTGTATTACTACTAATTATGAAATTGCAAAATTCTTTTGTCCCTCTGGAAGCTGTTAATCTTCAGGGTGGCCACGGGGTCTTAAAAAGTATTAAAAGTTGATAAATCAATTATGGGAATATTAAGGCCCTTAAAAGGTATTAAAAAGTCTTAATCCCGTTTTTACGAGTTCTTAAATTTTGTTCAAGCATTGTCCAAAGTCTTTGACTCCAAAAAAGCATAAATATATTTATTTTCCTCGATTAGTTTGGGCCCGGGTGCGTCCGGCCTAGCTCCTCTGTCCTGGTGATGTCACGTAATTTGCGACAATTGCGGGAAGGTGATGTGATGCTCTCCACATGTAGCGAAGCCATAGAGCAGGGCTATTCAATTGGCGTCCTGCGAGGCAATTTGTTCCGGTGTTCTGTTGATTTGTCCTGTCTTGTCAGATTGTCCTACCTCCCATTCAAAAAGTAGGTAGCACATTTTGATGGCGTAATATGATACCCATCAGATTTTGCTACCAGTGTAAATTTTAATGTGAAGTAGTGTGATATGAAGTTGTAATATCGCCCTGACCTACCTAATCCATAACCCCAACCTCAGAACCGTTCAAATACAGTGCTGGTAGCGTAATCCAAACAGTGTGACCAAGACATCAAAAATAAATTTAGTTCAGTCGAAAAACGGCCGCTATAGATATGAAGTGACATGCGTCTGTTCAATACAGCACGAGCTGCAGTTGAAGGCTGCGCAGAGCGCGAGTCACCTGGCATAAGTGAGTGAGTGGCGCGAGCAGCCGAAAACATTTAGAAACTTAAGCTTAAAGGTTTCTTAACGCCACGTTTCTGTTGCACGGAACGAAACTGCTGCAACTAAACAAAGTTATGCCACCTGTGCTATAGTATAAAGTTCCGAGCTTATAGCTACACCAAGGCTAATACGCAGGCACACTGGATTAACTATAGCAGCGGGCCATTCACATATCACTTCTTTTCCGCGCACAAGTTCGTTATTTTCAATATTAGAATGTTGACCTTATTCTTCGTTTTTGCGATTGTTTTAGAACTTCTGATTCCGTTGCCTATGGGAGAAAAGACTAGGAATAATAAACGGCAGAAAACGGTCAAACTACTCACTCTACAAACAAGTGTTTGCATGACTATACAGACAAAGCAGAATAACATAAGAAGAAAATATCAGTTTGCAACATCAAGCAGCGTAACAAGCTGTTTTTAACGTCTAAAAATGAATGGAAGTGAATGAGACAGGAAGTCTCAAGCTGATTCAAATGGTTGCGCCCGCTCATACATGGAGCATAAGGTGAATAGCTATGCCAATACGTGGGTGCAAGCGGAGCAACGTGCTAGCGCCTTTCAGACGCACCGAGTAGAAAACATCTCACGCCCAAGCAGTGAGAGTTGTGCGTGGCTTTCAGTGCAATGTAAATTAAAGATTTGTTAGGCGAATTATTACAAATTATTAAAATGATTATGCATGTATGAACGCAGATGATAACAACAGTTCATTTAAATACTTACCTAATATAAAGCTTTAATTTACATTAGACGTGATAACCGTGAAACCATGATTATTCTTCAGACTATAATCGTACAACCAAAATCTATAACTGTTGCATCCATTATTGTTACGCAGTTCAAAACAACATATAAATGTGTTTGAATGTAGAAGAAGCCTACTTAAGCACTGCACTGCTTTTGGTGTGCTCTGAAATACAACATTTAAATGCTTGTAAAAAAAAAAAAGCCACATTGTACAATGCACTGATTATGTAGTTTTAAAATACAATATATTTACATTTGAATGTAGAAAAATACAACGTGGGTGTCTTGAGGAGCAAAAATACAACATATGGGCTCTTATATGCTGTTGTGTCATCACTCATATTGCAAGTCATATCTCTCCGGCCCCTCATTTGGGATGCTCTTCATGAACTGGCCCCCATGACAAAACTAATTGAATAGCCCTGCCATAGAGCAAAACTACGGCGACCCGGAAGGGACGTGATGATGGAAAAAAAAACTGAGTGGGAGAAAAAAAAAATGGGTGGGAGAAAAAAAAACAGTGATAGGAAAATGTATATCTTTTTAAAGTTTTTGCGTTCCCTCGCAAAGATTGCGTTCCCTCGCAAAACTGTTTTTCCACAAACACTTCCTGTTTACTTAAGTGAATTCATTAATGAATTCATACATGTCAACCCTCCCGTTTTTGACTGGATTATCCCATATTTTACTATTCTATCTTGCTATCATCATATCATTCAGTATCAGCGAATGCATGTATGAGCCAACGACTGGTATAAGCGCTGACTGACAAGCGCTCCGTATGACAAACTGATCCCAGATCAGCTTCTGTACACACCAAAGTGACACCTCTGTTATCAAACAAGTGAAGAGCAGCAAATTAATCTCTCGTTTTTTATTTGATTACAGTGGTGTCACTGTATAACGCACAGATCTATAATGAAAGTATTCCATTACTTTCGTAACTGTTTGTGCATTAGTTTGTCATTAGGTGTGTTTAAAATAAAACACGCAGTACGGACATGTTTACAAATTTTTAAGAGTATTTGTCTTGTCTAAACATACACCCGAATATACCAAAATGCCCTGCACTTTCGCTCCTCTTTAAATTGCGTGTATAGATATGTTTTATCATATGGAGCGCGTCTGTCATTCAGCGCTTGTACCAGTCATTGGCTGATTCAGAGGTTGCATGAAGGGTGATGATCGACGCACAGCTTTAATGGAAAGAAAGTGAATGAAGACATTTTTATATTCATTTCAGCGTGTTTTCAAGATTAAAAATACATGAGAAATATGGGAAAATACTGAATGATATGATGATAGCAGGATAGAATTGTAAAATAGGGGATAATGCAGGCAAAAAACGGGAGGGTTGACATGTATGAAGTGAACAGGAAGTGTTTGTAGAAAACATCTTTGCGAGGGAACGCAAAAACTTAAAAAAAAATATATTTTCCTATCAGTGTTTTTTTTTTCTCCCACCCATTTTTTTTTTCTCCCACTCAGTTTTTTTTCCACCATCACGTCCCTTCCGGGTCTCTGTACAAAACAGACGACAAAATGGGAAAATGTAAGTTTGCATACTCCTGGTTGGAGAAGGACGAGTTTAAACAGTGGCTGAAGCCTGTCGCTGAAAACAACCCCGAAATGTATTCTTTCAAGGTTTGTTTCTACCGAGCTTATCTAAGTTCTGTTGCACGGTTGTGCTCCATTCATTTATTTAACTACAACTGTTTATTAACAACTGTTTATTAAGTTAAAGGTTTGATACTGATTAGAACTTGAAGAGGCGACGAGGTCTTAAAATATTCTGAGAATATTTAAATAGTTTTAAAAAGGTATTGAAATTTCCTTTAGGATTCCTGCATATACCCTGTAACACTTACTGTTGTTCAAAAATTATTATTATTATTAGCAGAGTCAGCAGTTATAATACTTATTTTAGTTTATTAAAATTTAGCTTTGAAGCAGCAGCATTATTATTATTTAATTATTATTATTATCATCATCAATATTATTATTATCATCATCATTATTACTAGTACCACTTCTACTACTATTACTAATAATAATTTTATTCCACTTCAAAACATTATCATTATATAGATTTACCACTATTATTAATATTCATTCATTCATTTTCTTGTCGGCTTAGTCCCTTTATTAATCTAGGGTCGCCACAGCGTAATGAACCGCCCCCCCTTCACTCAGCATTTGAATTGTTACCATCAGGACGCAGATTTAGGATTCCTAAAGCATGAAGAAATGCATATAAGAAGTCATTTATCCCAATTGCAGTTGTTGTTTTAAATCGGATCACTGTTTAAAGGGGTAGTTGCCAAGAATGATTTGCAGTAGTCTGTATGGGGCTAATTCGGTTTTAAACTTTTAACCTATGTTGTTGTCTTGATGGGTGTTGTTATTGTGTGATTGTTGTATGTATGTAGTTGCTGTTTTGAATCCAGTGTCAAAGACAAATTTCCTTCTGTGCCAAACAGAATGGACAATAAAGTTTAAACAAACAAACAAACAAACAACTTATCCAGCATATGTTTTACGCATGATGCCCTTCCAGCTGCAACCCATTACTGGGAAACACCCACACACTCACACACTATGGACAATTTTAGCTTACCCAGTTCACCTGTACCGCATGTCTTTGGACTGTGGGGGAAACCGGAGCACCCGGAGGAAACCCACGCAAAGGTGGGGAGAACATGCAAACTCCACACAGAAACGCCAACTGACCCAGCCGAGGCTTGAACCAGCGACCTTCTTGCTGTGAGGCGACAGTGCTAACTACTGCGCCACCGTGTCGCCTATTATTATAATTATTACTTCTAATTATGAATTGATAACATTTTTAAGTTCTTTTATCCCTCTGGAAGCTGTTTATCTTATTAAGAGTGTACATTTTTATGCATGATGCTTGTTTCTATAGATAATAACAACAATACTAATAACAATAATAAAGCACTCTTATACACAATTTGCATACCCATTTAAGCATGAATACATTTTTGGAGATGGATAATAATTATTATTAGCTGATAATCAGTAATTATTATCAGTAAAAACGGCTGCTTTGACTCAAGACGTCTCAGAAAGTGTTTTCAGGACTGTGATGCTTTCTTCCACTGTCTTCCAGTGACACTAATGCCAAAGCAACAGGTGGCATGACAACAGATGTCATAGCAACAGGAATCATGGCGATGCCCATCACTGGTACTCAGTCGCCCAAGGAGAAGAAGTGAGTGTTTTTACCACAAGAGCTTGCTGGACATATGTTTAAAAGGAAACCCGGGGTATTAATATTTGTGAGACATATTTTTGGGCTCATAGGATTACAAACTCATTATATTCATCCTGAATCATGTGTTTAATTACAGAGGAGCTACTGAGATTTCAAAAACAAATTTAAGACGTTCCCATGAGAAACAAATGTGGCTTAAAGAGCCCCTATTATGGGTTTTTGAAAATGACCTTCCATGCAGTGTGTAACACAGCTCTAAGTGAAGTGAAATAATAAAGGCTTAATAATAAAGGCACCGTGTTAAAACTATTGATTCATTTATAAAAGAGTCGACTCATAGTGGTTCCAATGAATCACCGCTGTAACGAGTCTTTAGCCGTGTCGACGTGATGTCGAGACAGAACTTAAGCCCCGCCCATTTGTTGTGTGTGCAGACCCGGGAAAATTGAAACCCCCGGCCCCGCCCACAAACACTGTAAAAAGAAAAAGAGGAAGACAAACACTGTAGCAGATCCCGGCTGAATCATGTCGTGAAGACGCTGTGCTCTGAAGTGAGAGGGAAAGTTAGTGTTATTTTCTCTACCCAAAGATGAGGCTGTGGTTGAAGTTTATTTTTGCAAAAATACCTCAGCATTATAGCCCAGCCATGTGCTGTGTTCCCGTCATTTCTCTGATGAGTGCTTTAGCAATCTACATGCTTACATCGAGGTATTCATCAGCCGTTTGTTAAAGGAAAGATCAGAAAAGACTATTGATGTATGGGACTTTGTAAGAGCTTGAAATGAACTTTACAGTGCACAGTTCCTTCCTCCATTTCACAAGTGCAAGTAACTTAAGTACGATTAAAATGGCTGCCTCCTTGTTTTCTCTAGCTTGCGAATTATGTATTTAATTGTGTTTTGTTACTTGTATCTGCTTGTATTGTATCTGGTTAACTCTTTATATTCTCATATCACGTCTAAAACCATGTTGAAAACTTGAGGCGTGCCGATTTGTTTACGGATTTAAACTGCCGTTTGTCGTTGCTATGGCCACCGTCAGCTGTTCCTACACATGCAGCTGTCAAGTTTCAAAATAGTTCAGCTTTTGCCACTGTGTGGATTAATACTGAATGTGTGTCACTGTTTTTACTTCTGTAAATAGTAAAGATTAAAGCATATTATAAGATAATGAAAGTGTTTTTGACCTGCATGCATATCAGCCTGTTGTTGGACACCCCCAAAACCAAAATATGACCTTTTTAATGCATAATAGGGGCTCTTTAAAGTTTTTAATATTGAAAAACTACTAGCCACAGTGGCTGGTGATCAAAAAAGTTAATGTCACGCCCTATGTATATGTATATGTATACGTATATTTATATGTATGTACAGTTGAAGTCAGAATTATTAGCCCCCCCCTGTTTTTTTCCCCCAATTTCTGTTTAACGGAGAGCAGATTTTTTTCAACACATTTCTAATCATAATAGTTTTAATAACTCATTTCTAATAACTGATTTATTTTATCTTTGTCATGATGACAGTAAATAATATTAGACTAGATATTTTTCAAGACACTTCTATACAGCTTAAAGTGACATTTAAAGGCTTAACTAGGTTAATTAGGTTAACTAGGCAGGTTAGGGTAATTAGGCAAGTTATTGTATAATGATGGTTTGTTCTGTAGGCTATCGGGAAAAGAAAAATTAGCTTAAAGGGGCTAATAATTTATTCTAGCTGAAATAAAACAAATAAGAGTTTCTTCAGAAGAAAAAATATTATTAGACATACTGTGAAAATTTCCTTCCTCTGTTAAACATAATTTGGGAAATATTTAAAAAAAGAAAAAATTATTCAATGGGGGCTAATAATTCTGACTTCAACTGTGTGTGTGTGTGTGTGTGTGTGTGTGTGTGTGTGTGTGTGTGTGTGTGTGTGTGTGTGTGTATATATATATATACACACACACACATACAGGGCTTGACATTAACTTTTTTAACATTATGTTTATATATACTGTATATATGAGGAACTCAATTGGTGCCAGCTACAAGAATTAGGAAAACATACTATGGAAGTCAATTGATGCCAACTTCAAGCATTAGAAAACAATATATTTTGTGTTCAACAGAAGAAAAAAAAACTCAAATTGGTAAGGATGTAACGATTTACCTGACTCACGATTTGATACGATTCACGATACTAATCTCACGATTTGATACGATTCACGATACTAATCTCACGATTTGATACTATTCACTATACTAA
Source organism: Danio kyathit (assembly GCA_903798195.1). Classification (NCBI taxonomy): domain Eukaryota; kingdom Metazoa; phylum Chordata; class Actinopteri; order Cypriniformes; family Danionidae; genus Danio; species Danio kyathit. The sequence goes on along the minus strand of LR812536.1, from coordinate 11,516,161 downwards.
TCTCACGATTTGATACGATTCACTATACTAATCTCACGATTTGATACGATTCACGATACTAATCTCACGATTTGATATGATTCACTATACTAATCTCACAATTTGATACGATTCACTATACTAATCTCACGATTTGATACGATTCACTATACTAATCTCACGATTTGATACGATTCACGATACTAATCTCACGATTTGATATGATTCACTATACTAATCTCACAATTTGATACGATTCACTATACTAATCTCACGATTTGATACGATTCACGATACTAATCTCACGATTTGATACGATTCACTATACTAATCTCACGATTTGATACGATTCACTATACTAATCTCACGATTTGATACGATTCACGATACTAATCTCACGATTTGATATGATTCACTATACTAATCTCACAATTTGATACGATTCACTATACTAATCTCACGATTTGATACGATTCACGATACTAATCTCACGATTTGATACGATTCACTATACTAATCTCACGATTTGATACGATTCACTATACTAATCTCACGATTTGATACGATTCACAATACTAATCTCACGATTTAATACGATTCACAATACTAATCTCACAATTTGATATGATTCACTATACTAATCTCACGGTTTGATACGATTCTCGATACTAATCTCACGATTTGTTTTAACAAAATTATTTGAGACAAATTTAAGGTGAACAAGAGCCCTTTCGTTTTTTTCTCAAATGCTGCACTTTTTTTTTTTTTTTTACAAAATTGTTTTTTTTTCTGCAATAGCCAAATTGGAATTTTAAAACAAAATCCAAATAAAAAAAGAGAACAATACAAACTAAATAAGACGCATTAATATAAACAAACTAAAACGTTGACTGTGCAGCTACATTACAAATTTAAAATGAAGTACAAATCAAAAATGAACAATACAAATTAAATAAGGCTCTTTAATACAAACAAACTAAAACTGGGACTGTGCTTGGGATTTGACATTTTTTTTAAAGAAATATCAGAATATCTCTGTTTTCTGGCATAAGCTGAGGTCTTTGCACAGTTACAATGTCCCCTGCTGATGAAAAAACTCTTTCACTGGGGACTGAGATGGCTGCTGTGGAGAGGTAAGCCTTTCCTAAACCAGAGAGCAGTCTGTGTACAGAGGTGGTCAATAGGCCCACTGATCCACGGGACTGGCCATTGGCATCAAATATTGATTATAATATTATTATACGATATAATAAGCAAATTATTAAAAATGCATAAACTAAATTGAAAAAGAGAGTGTAAAAAGGAACAATCTAATACCTGAACAGAAATACTCTAATACAGAACAGCTTTCTCTTTCAGTCTGAAAACACTTTCGCTATGAAAACACTGATGCACAATGTGATTTCCATAGCACTCGTCAGAGCAAGCAGAGCTGCCAATCCTCCGGTCCGCGTGGTTTGGCTTATTAATAGATTTTGTTTTGTGTATAGACGTCTGTAACGGTAGTTTTTTTACTGTGCTGCATTATACTCATTGTTCTGTTAGTGTAAGTAAACGACTTTTCTCAGTATTTGCACGCAGTTTGTGTTTTGTCTGCCGCACTTCACCGCTGTCATTGTACTACTCTGCCGCCCCACCTCTTGCTCGCCGCTGATGTGCAGTTAAAATAAATTTGTGCCTGTAAACAGCACCCCCCTCTGTTCAAAACATGTATCGCCATTTGTTCGACATTTCTACCTGTTTGAATCGTCACATATTTGAATCCATTTTCAAACAACTCACAGTAAATCGTTACATCCCTACAAATAGGGTTTAATCCAGTTAAGGGTGAATAAATGAAGGCAGAATTTTCATATTTGGGTGAACCATCAATTTAATTCTTAAATAATCTTTTAAAATCTCTAAACATGTTGCTTGGTCTGTCTTGTTCTACAGGAGCGACTCCAGTAGTAACGGCCCGATGTAACATCATTCTCCTCCATCCTCATGACAGCCGTCGCTCCACTTGTGAAATGCTAAAGGCTGTGGCTTTCCCGTTTTCAGACACGTCTCCTCTCCGTGTGTGTTTTTGGTTTGAGCATGAGTGGCACTCTACGTGATCTCCGTCTTCCCTGATGAAGACACATATTAACTGTTGGAAACACTAAACTTCACATCAACACCCACAGGTCAATTCTCACATATGCATCATCCAAAGGCTTGATTTATAGTGTTGTTTTTTATGTTTCTGAAGCAGTATTTTCCAGTTTGAACGAGGCAGGAGATCAAGTCTGAATGAGTGTGTGTGTGTGTTTTGATCAATATCTCTGTTTGCTGTAGCCTTTGGGCCCGGTACTGACATGGGTTCAGTACTGATTTGTTTGCACTTGCGTTTCCACAGCATTTATCTTTTCAAGCTCCGTCCATCATTCATAAACATATTTATATGAGCAAAAATATGTGGGAGCAGGTCTCAGTGGTTCTTTTTTTTTTTCTTCTTGCTGTTGTAGGACGTTTTAATTTTAAAGGGATAGCTCACCCAAAATGTTCACTTTACACTATTTTATACAAGGAAATGGGTTCCAAAAAAGGGAAAAAAATCACCGTAAATTTAATCATTTCTAGAAATGGACCACAAAGTGACATTTTTTCCTTAGTCGGTACTGTTATACTGTAATTGGCATTAGTTTACAAAAAAAAGATAAGAAAAATGGTATTAAATCAGCTGTAATCTGTCTTATAGCTTGGGGTGTGTAATATATATATTCATTTTCATTTCGGCTTAGTCTCTTTATTAATCTGGGGTCGCCACAGCGGAATGGACCGCCAACTTATCCAGCATATGTTTTACGCAGCGGATGCCCTTCCAGCTGGAACCCATCTCTGGGAAACATCCATACACTCTCATTCACACTCATACACTACGGACAATTTAGCTATTCACCTATATCACATGTCTTTGGACTGTGGGGGGAAACCGGAGCACCCAGAGGAAACCCACGCGAACGCGGGGAGAACATGCAAACTCCACACAGAAACGCCAACTGACCCAGTTGAGGCTCGAACCAGCAACCTTCTTGCTGTGAGGCGACAGCTCTACCTACTGCACCACTGCATCGCCTGATTGATATATATATATATATATATATATATATATATATATCCTTGTATTTTTAGGGATTTCTTTCTAGTAACAACTGAATGTGTATATAAATGTTAAACTTTGACCCATGATCATTTTGGAAACAGACACTTTAATGAATGAGCGATTAATGAGCGATTCTTTCTAAATCAATCAGCTGTTTTCAGTAAATTATTTGAGTCAAACCAAGTGACTTTATATATGGATCATTGAATCAGACTCAAATGATTTGTTCAGGAGAGCTGATTCATTTAGAAATTAAACAAATGACTGCCTTTATGAATGCATTATTGAACCATTGACTTAAATTATTTGTTCAGGAGAGCTGATTCATTTAGAAATTAAACAAATGACTGCCTTTATGAATGCATTATTGAACCATTGACTTAAATGATTTGTTCAGGAGAGCTGATTCATTTAGAAATTAAACAAATGACTGCCTTTATGAATGCATTATTGAACCATTGACTTAAATGACTTGTTCAGGAGTGCTGATTCATTTAGAAATTATATAAGTGACTCTTTATGAATGGATCATTGAATAATTGACTCAAATGATTCATTGAATCATTGACTGACGTGATTTGTTTGGGAGTGCTGATTAGTTTAGAAATTATACAAGCGACTCTTTATGAATGATTCATTGAATCATTGACTGACGTGATTTGTTTGGGAGCGCTAATTCGTTTAGAAATTATGCAAGTGAGTCTTTTTATAAATTATTCATTGAATCATTCACTGACGTGATTTGTTCAGGAACGCTGATTCATTTAGAAATAAAATAGATGACTCTTTATGAGTGAATCATTGAATCATTAGCTCAAATGATTTGTTCAGGAGTGCTGATTCGTTTAGAAATGAAACAAGTGACTTTATGAATGGTTCATTGAGTCATTGACTTAAATGGTTTAAATTTGTAAAATTATTTAAATGATATAAGATATAAAATCATGTCGGCGCCGGTGGTGTAGTGGTTGGTGCGTCGACACATGCACTCCGGTGCTCACGGCGACCCGAGTTTGATTCCGCCTCGCGGTCCTATGCCGACCCTTTCCCTCTCTCTGCTCCCCATGCTTTCCTGTCAATACTCTCTACTGTCCTATCTAATAAAAAGGTGAAAACCCTGAAAAAAAAAAAGATATAAAATCATTTAAAAATGAAGTTACTCTATGAATAGTTCATTGAATCATTGACTCAAGTGATTTGTTTGGGAGCAATGGTTCATTAAGAAATTATACAAATAACTCCTTATGAATGGATCATTGAATCATTGACTCAAGTGATTTGTTTGGGAGCAATGGTTCATTTAGAAATTATACAAATAACTCCTTATGAATGGATCATTGAATCATTGACTCAAATTATTTGTTCAGGAGCTCTGATTAATTTAGAAATTAAACAAGTGACTATGAATGGTTCATTAAATAATTGACTCAAACGATTTGTTCAGGAGCACTGATTCATTTAGAAATTATACAAGAAACTATAAATAGTTAATTGAATCATTGACTCATGTCATTTGAATCACTGATAAGAATAAATCATAGAAAAACTGTTTGGAAGCACTGATTCATTTAGAAATTATACAAGTATCTATTCATTAAATCATTGACTCAAATGATTTGTTCAGGAGCACTGATTCATTTCGGAATTATATAAGTGAGTCTCTTTATGAATCGATCATTAAATCATTGACTCAAATGATTTGTTCAGGAGCACTGATTCATTTACAGTAGAACTTTTACAAGTGAAAGGGACTGGGAATTTAAATGTTCAGGCATTTGGCAGGAATTTTATCCAAAGCGGCTTACATTGACATTGAAGGTACACAGGTTATCAGTTCTCTAATTCCATGGGAATTGAACCCACAACGTTGGCATTGCTAGAATCATGCTTTTTGTGTGAACTATCCCTTTAAATCTTGTTCTTGTCTGTGTGCTTGATATCAGAATGAACTCTCAGGTGAATGTTGTGTCTGAGCATGTGTGTGTGTCTGTGTGTGTGTATGAGAGAAAGTAAGAGGAACCGAGGGTGCGTTTTGTGTGCCTTCAAATCATAGAATGGACACATCGGTAGGTTTATTGTGTGCACAAATATCTTTAATCACATCTTCCTATATCACTGTCAGGTCTTAGTAATACTCGTGTGTTCTTTACGATATATTATATTTTTTATGACTAATTACTAGCGAAACACTAGAGCGCTGCAGTGTCCGTTTGAAGCTAGAGCGATAGCAATAATAGTACTTATTTTGGGATTCATTTCTTTTTTTTATTAGAAATGTAGCTTTGATGAAATGTGCACACAAGCTGTTTGTGAGAGTGAGTGTTATGTATGTGTGTGTGTGTGTGTGTGTGTGTGTGTGTATTAGAGGCTCGGTGTGTTTTCAGTTTGTTTTGCACTTTTAAAAACTTGATTTTGATACCAAATGCAAATGTTTGTGGCGGTACGATGATGAAAACGAGAGCCAGTTTTTGTGCATTGTTGAGTTTACAGTTAGTTGTGTATTTTTTTTTTTTCGAGCGCGAGTGTGTCGTGTTAGTGAGCGTATAGAAGCAAGACGCAGAAAATATCGATTGATCAGTCTCTGTGCTTGAATGTAATTCATATGTTTATAAGTTTATTATCATTTTTTGCCAAATATTCCGTCCGTCTTTCCAACACAATCTCACAGCAATTCGTAACTTTTTGATTTAGTGGCTAATTCGTATGAATTCGTACAATCTAATTCGTACAATTTCGTACGATTTGCTCATCACCCAATGACGGTTTGGTTTAGGGGTGGGGTTGGGTGCCACGCCTCCTTTTTAAAATCGTACATTTTCGTACGACTCAACTCATACGAATTAGCCACTAATCTGACAAAACGTAAAATACTTGCGTTTCCTCGTGAGATCAGGCTGGTCTTTCCCCATTCAGGATAACAGGGTTGTTCTCTCTCATGGAGATTTATTAACGTCATTTCAGATAGTTTATTCAATTCAGCACTTACGAACTGCCACTTACAGTAGTAGTGGAATAGCAGAGATGTCTTTACTAGAACACTAACTCCCATTGATCTTGTCTTCCACATGTATACAGCTTTTTTTTAAGCGCTCCTTCTGTGTAATCTAGTCCAAGCATTTCTGTCAGTAGCTGAACTAACATGTTTAGTTGACCTATCAAATACATCAATTCAGCCAGTTTTGCTGCTGTTAAATGGTTGGTTCCCACACTGGGTTCCACACAATTTTGTTCCAACACGAATCGATTAAGTCAACTTAATCATATTTACAAATTTAAGTAGATTGAACATTAAGGAATTGAGTTGTCCCCCCAAAAAATTGTAAGAATTGTGTTGTTTCAACTAGGGCTGGGTTATATGGCAAAATTGCTGTCTTGATAATTATTTTCTATATTTAACTATAACGATATATATGAGCAATATCACACTCGTAGCTCTGCGATATCGCTGTATATCGGCACTGGTGGGAGGTGGCTTTGTCCCACCAGTGACGACAGTCATATTACACTGCTACTCGTGTAATATTGCGTTTATACAACAGTTCGATGGCATAATCGTGTATAAAAAAAATCAAACACGGAGAATCTAAAAATCCTTTTGTATGAGGAACTACTTTCTTCCGCCATTCATTCACATCTGCAGCTGATGTCAGAACAGCAGAAACCGTTGCTAATTCACAGACATCACTTTAGAGCTAGTGTTTGAATGATTCTCTAGCGTAATGTCTAAAATGATGACAAAACGGGTGATTTTGCTCACATTTTAAGATTATTAGGCTGAACGGCATGAAATGCCATCAGTCTAGATAGATTTCCCAGTATTTTTCTGTTGCAATCAGGATATCACAGTAATTAACTCTGAAAAAACCATAGCTAAGCAAACGTTACCAGATTTCTATGGTATAAATACAGCACTACAAAACACAAAAGAGAAAGATCGACTTAGAAAGTCACTTACCTGTTTTATAATGATTTGATCAGCTGTACTTTGAAATTTACGCTGAGTTTTTCTCCTCTAAGGGCTTATTATGCAGTCTCTTGTCGCCATCTTGTGGCGAAGCGTCAACCGTCTTTGCTCTGCTCAGTATGACAGGCTGATGAATGCAGACGCTGTATCTCAGAAATTATAAACATTTAAAATAGGCTCTATCCTCATAAATAAACTGCATAGTTGCACTCTAAACAACTACATTCTCGACTAAAAATGCCTTAAAAGTACATTATGTTGTCCAACAGCTGCGATATTTGTCAAACTGTAGGGAGTTTATTGATCTGCTGTCACTGTATGTGGGCGGAGTAATACAGGAGGGTGAGGAGGCTGTACGAGTGCTGTTATTGCAGAATATTGCACGGCTATCAGCCAATCAGATTCGAGAACCAGACAGAACTGTTGTATAAATTTCGATATAAGCTGATAATGCTTCTAGCTTTAAAAGAGTTGCCCAACAATGATCGAAGCTACAAAAATTAGAGGGTTCATTAAATAATATTTTAAAATATGGTTCATTAACAAAAACAGATTACACATTACGCAGATCTTTACAGATTTCTGCTGTGTGATTGGCTCTTAGATCAATATTGAGTAAAAATGTCCAGAGCTTATTATTGTTATTGACACTCGCTATGCGATTCGATATGATATTGTTTATTGGCCCAGCCCTAGTTTCAACTTGCAGTTGAAGTCAGAATTATTAGCCCCCTGTTTATTTTTTTCTCCAATTTCTGTTTAACGGAGAGAAGATTTCTTTAACACATTTCTAAACATAATAGTTTTAATTACACATCTCTAATAACTGATTTATTTTATCTTTGCCATGATGACAGTAAATAATATTTGACTAGATATTTTTCAAGACATTTCTATACAGCTTAAAGTGACATTAAAGGCTTAACTAGGTTATTTAGGGTAACTAGGCAGGTTAGGGTAATTAGGCAAGTTATTGTATAATGATGGTTTGTTCTGTAGACAATCGAGAAAATATATAGCTTAAAGAGGCTAATAATTTTGACTTTAAAATAGCTTTTAAAAAATTAAAAACTGCTTTTATTCTAGCTGAAATAAAACAAATAAGACTTTCTCCAGAAGAAAAAAATATTATCAGACATACTGTGAAAATTACCTTGCTCTGTTAAACATCATATGGAAAATATAAAAAATAAAAAATCAGGGCTAATAATTCTGACTTCAACTAATTTGAAATGTGTAGTTTAAACAAGAAGCAAAAGTCATTTCTTAAGTGCAGGTAATACAATTTTGGTACCCAAAACTGGTTTCTGGTTCCAGGAACGTTTCCAGAATGTTCTGCATTGGTTAGCCAGGTATTTCTTCTTTTAATTTAGGGGAGCATTATTGGTTGGTTTCACCTTAAAATGAAAATTGTCATCATTTACTCTGTCATTCCAAACCTATAAGAAGCTTGTTCATCTTCAGATCACAAATGAAAATATAAATCTATTTAAATCTTGTTTAAATGTAAAATATCCCTCTATTTAAAAACTGAAACACTTCAAAATGCACTGGAAAAAAATGATTCAGATGATTCCTTGGATTTAAATTTTTTTTTAAGTTAATTGGTTGTAAACATTTTATTTGTGTTGAATTTAAACAAACAAATTAAGTTGAACATGACTAAATTTAATGTTTGTTTAAATTCAACACAAATAAATTGTTTGCAACAATTTTGCAGAAGTCATTTTTTTCAGTGTGTTTGGAAAGAGAGAAAAGATGTTAAAGTGATAGAAATGGAAATTTGCTGTTCATTTACTTACATTTTAAGCTGAAACTGGTTCTTGGTCATTCATAAAGTGCAAGTCAAGGTTTACCAGCACTTTTTTTTCTAGACATTAAAAGTTCAAGTAGTTTTTTAGGTGTTCTGGATTTTATGGCAAATTACAGTAAAAAAAAAAAAGACAAAAATAATTCTATAAAGCAAATATATAAATAATAACAACTTAAGTGCATAAAAAAGCAACAAGAACAGACCAACAAATAGAAAGATAAATGATAATGTGGCTTAACAAAAACTAAAATTGTACAATCTGTATCACACAAAACACTTACAGAGTCAAACAACATGCAGGTGACAACATTATTACCTGGAGTTCTGATGGTTTAATATGAAGCAAAACTCTCTCTTTTGACTCTGGAAGTGCTGATAGCCACTTACAAGCATTTTAAGAATCAGTAAGGAAAATGTCAGGGGAAAATGTCACGTATAATTTGAGAGTGACATTAACAGCAAAGACATAAAATAAAAAATATTTTGTGGTGAACTTTTTCATTAAGTGAAGCTATTGTGCCTGATATAACCCTTGTGTGCTGTTGGGGATGTTTTCATTGACTCTGGGGTGATTTTGAGTCTTAATTTGGCCACAACTTTGTTTCTTTGTCTGTGTTCAGCACATTTTTGGTGACAAATCTTCTTTTTGTCACATATTTTGGGAAAATGCTTTGAAAATGTTCAAAAACTCAACAACACACTATGGTTAATTGACTACCTTTTGTTATGTTCGGGGCTGTTTTCACTCCATTGACTTCCAGTAAAATTACACTTTTGATTGTAAATCCATGAACGCATATTATCATGCATTCTTGATTGTTGCTGGTTTTCCCTGGTGGGAAGAGGTCAAATTTGTAACTCTCTTCTACTCCATAGAACTCCATATAAAAAGCAGAAACTTGTTTGCACAGGCCTATCTAAAGGGTTAATGGTGCCAACTAATGATCAACAGTAAAAATTACAAATTCGACACCTTCCCAACAGGGAAAAACACCAACAATCAAGAATGCATGATAATATGGTGTCATGGCTTTACAATCAATAAATGTGGTTATAATGGAAGTCAATGGGGCAAAAACTGCCACCAACATACTGAAAGGGTAGTCAATTTGAACAATACACAAGGGTAATCTTAGGATAATCTGGGTAATCAGCTGGGATAGAAGTGTTTCAGAAGTGTTTGAGATTTGATTAAAACATTTTGAGTTACTTAAATTCTTTTAGGTCTGGAATGATATGAAGGTGACTATTTTTATTTCATTTATCACTTTATTAATAGTATTGTAGTTTGTCCGCGCATTAGCAGGAGAGAAGAAAGAAGTTCTGAGGTTTTTATCAAAACTGTGATGTAAGAATTCATCCAACGTAATGAAACATAATCTAATTTTATTTGTCACATTTTACATTTCATATTTCCCCATGGAGATTTTATAGCTGAATAATAGATGCATCAGAACCTGCGATGTGAAGTCTATGTTCATGTTGTTGGGTTTTTGTTTTCTCTTCAGCTCTTGTATGTGTACATGTACCTGAAACACAAACATACTGTACGTATGTTATGACCTGGTACAGTATTTCTGTGGCATGTTCTGCCTCGAGCATCCGTCCATGGTGTGAAACTGGAACACAGGTCTGTTGTCATTTAGTCAAATGCCCTTTTTAATGTACATTGATGCTGGTGTTTTTCTTTTTTTTTTATTTTTTGGTATAATGCAATACTGTACCTGTTATCTGTTGTCAGAGTTAGGCTTTAAAATCAGATATAAAATTAATAAATATTTCAAATGGGTTTCTGTGTCCTGTGTGTGCTTGGATCATGTGAAATGAATCAAATAAAAAGCAGTTATGTGTGCATTAACACAATGTTTAGCAATTATAATCACATTTAACATTTGACAAATACTTTTATTTGTCTTTACACAAGTGCTGTTTAAATTGCATTTAGCCAAACTATTTATTTTAATTCATTTAAATAAGGATTTAAATTTTTTAAAATGACAAACGTACACTGTAAAATATTATATGATCATTTAGACATGACATGTTTTTAGTTCATTGTAACTTTCTATCTTAAAACAGCTTGCATAACTTACATTTTTAAGCTGAATCAAATTAACCTTATGAGTCCTTTGAACAAATTATGTTAACTGACTTCATTTCTTTTTTTTAAGGCAACCAGGATTTTCTTTACAGCGTATTCTTTCATTAAAAATACATATGTTACCTGGGTAAAACATACAGCATGTAAATAAACTGTTTGTGAAATGATTAAAATAATCTTAAAAAAAAAAAAGGAAAAAAGATAAGTTGTCCACATACTTTCATGTACTTTTGCATATCAGGGCAAGTGCATTCATTAAACCTTTCATATACAGTGATCAAAGTGCTAAAAACAGACCAAAATAATGTCTGAATAACGTGAAAATGTTTCTTTTGAAATGTCGATTTATATGGGAGTAAAACCTTTTTGTTAGTTTTATTCTGTAAATTACTGATAATTTATTTGAAATGTAAAATGAAAAAAAAAATGGCATAAAATAATAATAATGGTCATCTCTCATTTGGTGGAATAATCCGCTTTTTTAATCACAATAAAATGAAAACATTTGTTACTCTGATTGTCAAGTTCTGATTAAAAAAAATACATATACTTTTGTTATATATATATATATATATATATATATATATATATATATAATTAGTATTATTATTTTTAAATAAACGTGTGTGTGTGTGTGTGTGTGTGTGTGTGCGCGTGTGCATAAAAATGTTCATTTTCTCTGGATATTTGGCTTTGTGTTCGAGTTTTGTGTTTTGTAAACTGCTGATAATTTATTTAAAATACATTTGGTGAAAAAAAAAAAAAATATATATATATATATATACAGTTGAAGTCAGAATTATTAGTCCCCCCCTTTGATTTTTTTTTTTCTTTTTATAATATTTCCCAAATGATGTTTAACAGAGCAAGGACATTTTCACAGTATGTCTGATAATATTATAGGACAAAATTATTAGCTATTTTTTTGTGATAGTCTACAGAACAAACCATCATTATACAATAACTTGCCTAATTACCCTAACCTGCCTAGTTAAGCCTTTAAATGTCACTTTAAGCTGTATACTGTAGAAGTGTCTTGAAAAATATCTAGTCAAATATTATTTACTGTCATCATGGCAAAGATAGAATAAATCAGTTATTAGAGATGAGTTACTAAAACTATTATGATTAGAAATGTGTTGAACAAATCTGCTCTCTGTTAATCAGAAATTGGGGGGAAAAATAAACTGGGGGGCTAATAATTCTGACTTCAACTCTGTGTGTGTGTGTGTGTGTGTGTGTGTGTGTGTGTGTGTGTGTGTGTGTGTGTGTGTGTGTGTGTGTGTGTGTGTGTGTGTGTGTGCGTGTGTGCGTGCGTGCGTGCGTGCGTGCGTGTGTGTGTGTATTTATATATATATATATTTTTTTTTTTTACTCAAAACACAACTCTTATTCAGGATTTCCGCAGGTTTCAAGTCAAATTTAAAACTTTTTTTATACCCATTTAAGACCATTATAAAAGAAATTCATGACTAATACATGGCTAAACACTAAGGATTTTTGATAATGAACCAGCTGGGCCAGTGGAACTTTTATTATTTTTTTTGCTTACCACAAAAATCAAATGTAGTTATTTCTTAGCCACATTTTATTGCGTCAAAACACAATAAGTGTTTTAGTTGTATACACTTTTTTTTTTTTAATGATAAGTTTAACGTTGTTAAAAGTATATTTATTACAGAGAAAATTACATGAATATTCAAAAATATATACAGTATTTGTTGGCTGTTAATCCAAATGGATTGAGTGTAACTCCTATTCAACCTAATGTGTTTCTGCTATAAAACCTTAAGTTTCATGTCTATTTATAAACATTATGCACTCTCCCTTACTTCTGTAAATAGCTTCTGTATAAATGGAAGACCATGTAAAGAGATATGTTGCTCTGTTATTATCATGAGTAGTTCTGTAACTGTTTAAAGGGATTTTAATTAGGAGAATTTTCTGTATCTCTTTGCAATAAAAACACTTTAAAAAAAAGTTGAGATGGATTGTTGGTGATTGGATGGATCTTGGCCTGATTGAGTAGCTTTACTTGGACAGAGGAAATTTAAGACCTGTTTAAAATGATTTAAGAGCTACAACACAATATTTTAGTGAATTTAAGACTTTTTTTAAGGTCTAAAATAAGTTGTTTTGAAAATGTAAGACTTATTAGGACCCCGCGGACACCCTGATATTAGCTAAATGTTTAAAAAATGGCTTCGATTTCTTCCAGAGCTGTATCTAATGCAGTCACATTCAATCATCTTTGAATCCAATGTCTTAATCCAGTTTAGATTCACAATCAGTTTTGTCATCATGACAGAGAAACCAAAGGAATGAAATATAAATTCCTCCAGCAGGAATGAAGCCAATCCAGTGTGAAGAAGCTCAGAAAACGAAAGTTCCCCTGGAGGCACGAGAGAAAAGAAGGCGTGGCTTTGAGAGTGTAAATATTTTTCAGCACTGGTGGAACCTGTTTGTCTGCTTCACACACACACACACAGAGAGAGAGAGAGAGAGAGAGAGAGAAATTGGACACACAAAGAACAGTGGACAGAACACAAACACAAATTCACCAGCCAGAAAAACAGAGACTGCAAAAGTGGATATATTTTTAGATGGAGACAGCGCACCGAAATGGATCTGCTGTGTGTGTGTTTCAGTGTCGAGTGTGTCAGTGTTTATAAATGAGGGGTGTGTGTGTTTCTGAGGACTTTCATGGGTAGAAGCGGTCTGGATATGGGGGGATGTCAGAGTTACAACAGCTCTGATGAAGAGGATATCAGCGCTCTCAAAGCAAACTACAACAACATCAGCCTGTTCAAAGTGTGAGTATATCCCTCGCAGACATCAGTAACATAAGGAACGTACACATCAGAGTTAAGCAGCTGAAGAGATAAGAGCAGCCGGCATACCTTTAGATAAAGAATGCGCCGTACATGCATTTCTTGAGTAGTTTCAGTCTCTCAAAGTCAGGAGAAACTTGCATGTGTGTGACCATACGGACCCTCTGTATAAGGGTTTATGGGTAAACACACCTGCTGCAGCTTGTATTTACATACTGTGCACCTGTGCATGAGTGGAGACCAAAAAAATGAATTGGCTTATTGGAATATATATATAAAACTCTGTATAATATCTGTGTGTAAGCATTAAATACACTCAGAAAAATGCTGCTTGTTTAAACTACTTATTTAAACTGAGTTGAAGCAACACAAGGATTAAGGATTTATGGCAGAACAACTTAAATGTTCAATCCACTTAAATTTGTAAAAGCGAACAAGTTAATGTAATCGATTTGTGTTGGGAAAACATGAATGAATTGCGTTGAACCCAGCATTTTTACAATGTATGCACTCTATAAAAATAATATTTTGCTGCTTGTTCAAAGTACGCATTTAAAATGAGCTGAAACAACACAATTCTTGAGATTTTTTAGGGACAACTTAATTGTTTTATGTTTAATCCACTTAAATTTGTTAACTTAATCGATTTGTGTTGGGACAACATGAAGGAATTGTGTTGAACCCAGGATTTTTTTTCACAGTGTTTACACTAAAAGGAAAACATTTTACTGCCTGGTCAAACTACTTAATTAAAATAAGCTGAAGTAACACAATTCTTCAGACTTCTTTTGGGACAACTTAATTGTTTTACATTCAATCCACTTAAATTTGTTAAGTTAAATTAATTAATTCATGTTGTCTCAACACAAATTGATTGTGTTGAACCCTGCATTTTTTACAGTGGATGTGAAATAGCTATTTAAAAACTAGTATAGAAGAATCTGCCATTTCCAAATTCAGTATTATTAGTTGTATTTAAAACATTAGCATGATATTATAATAGTACATGACCACAAACATGATCTGTTTGACAATGCTGTTTATTAGCGTATACTGACAAAATGACGTCTGCAAAATTATTGCAAACAATTTGTGTTGAATTTAAACAAACAAAATAAATTTAGTAATGTTCAACTTAATTAGTTTGTTTAAATTCAGCCCAAATGAATTTTGTACAACCACTTTAAAAAAAATTGTAAATCCAAGGAATCATCTTTGAATCATTTTTCTCAGTGCAAAATGTTTTAAAAATATGCGGCCTTTAATATTTTAATAGTTTTCTCTAAACACACTTGGGGAGTTTATTTATACTAAAAATAACTAACTATTCAAATCATTTATTTTGTGAGTTTTCAGTCATCCACATCTTTCACGAAGCTAAAATGAACAAAAATGTATGTTATTTGACTACAGACATAAAATGTGCATTAAAAATAGAGGAAAAAAAGCAACAAAAGTCTAACAAAATGTATAAAAAGTTCTAATAAAATAAGGAAGTATAGTTATCAGAGTGCATTTAAAAAGGGAACACAACAAGCGTTTAACAAAACAATGAGTAAACTCTAAATGAAATGGTGTATATATATTAAAGAACAGCGTTAAAAGATGCCAGCAGATATTACAATCCAAAATATTTTTGCTGCTTGTTCAAACTGCTTATTTAAAATTAGCTGAAGCAACACAATTCTTGAGGTTTTTTGGGGGACATCTCAATTGTTTAATGTTCAATCCACTTAAATTTGTAAAAAAGAATAAGTTAACAATCGATTTGTGTTGGGAAAACATGAAGGAATTGTGTTGAACCCAGGATTTTTTTCACAGTGTTTACACTAAAAGGAAAACATTTTACTGCCTGGTCAAACTACTTAATTAAAATGAGCTGAAGTAACACAATTCTTTAGACTTCTTTTGGGACAACTTAATTGTTTTATGTTCAATCCACTTAAATTTGTAAATTTTATCAAATTTAAAAATTAAAAAACGGTTTAAATGTTAATTTAACCAAACTAAAACTTAATCAATGTGTTGAGACAGCATGAATGAATTGTGTTGAAGTCTGCATTTTTTGCAGTGTGTGAAATAGCTATTTAAAAATTAGCATTTGATAGAAGAATATGCTATTTCCAAACTCAATATTATTAGTTGTATAGTATTTAAAACAATCATTCACTAATGTTTCTTCAGATTAATTACATTATAATAATACATGCCCACAAACGTGGTCTGTTTGACAATGCTGTTAATTAGTGTAGTTACTGCAAGATTAAAAATATAAATATATGGCTCTTAATATTTTTTTTATAGTTTATCTAACATACTTGGGAAGAGGAAATACTAAAAATAATTATAAAAAGGAATAAGTTAACAATAGATTTGTGTTGGGAAAACATGAAGGAATTGTGTTGAACCCAGGATTTTTTTTCACAGTGTTTACACTAAAAGGAAAACATTTTACTGCCTGGTCAAACTACTTAATTAAAATGAGCTGAAGTAACACAATTCTTCAGATTTCTTTTGGGACAACTTAATTGTTTTACATTCAATCCACTTAAATTTGTTAAGTTAACTTAATTCATTCATGTTGTCTCAACACAAATCGATTGTGTTGAACCCCGGATTTTTTACAATGGATGTGAAATAGCTATTTAAAAACTAGTATTTGATAGAAGAATCTGCCATTTCCAAATTCAGTATTATTAGTTGTATTAAAAACATTAGCATGATATTATAATAGTACATGACCACAAACATGATCTGTTTGACAATGCTGTTTATTAGCTTATACTGACAAAATGACGTCTGCAAAATTATTGCAAACAATTTGTGTTGAATTTAAACAAATTAATTAATTGTAGTAATGTTCAACTTAATTAGTTTGTTTAAATTGTTTACAACCTCTTAACTCAAAAAAATGTGTAAATCCAAGTAATCATCTTTGAATCATTTTTCTCAGTGCAAAATGTAAAAAAAATATGCGGCCTATTTTTTATTATAATATATATACCATTGAAGTCAGAATTATTAGCCCCCCCCCCCCCCCCCCCCCCCCCCCCCTTTTAATTATTTTTTCTTTTTTTTATATTTCCCAAATGATGTTTAACAGAGCAAGGAAATTTTAACAGTATGTCTGATAATATTTTTTCTTCTGAATAAAGTCTTATTTGTTTATTTCGGCAAGAATAAAAGCTGTTTTAATTTTTTAAAAGGCATTTTAAGGACAAAATTATTAGCCCCTTTAAGCTATATGTTTTTGATAGTCTACAGAACAAACCATCATTATAAAATACCTTGCCTAATTACCCTAACCTGCCTAGTTAACCTAATTAACCTAGTTAAGCCTTTAAATGTCACTTTAAGCTGTATAGAAGTGTCTTGAAAAATATCTAGTCAAATATTATTTACTGTTATCATGGCAAAGATAAAATAAATCAGTTATTAGAGTTGAGTTATTAAAACTATTATGTTAAGAAATGTGTTAAAATAATCTTCTCTCCGTTATACAGAAATTGTGGGAAAAAATAAACAGGGGGTTAATAATTCTGACTTCAACTGTATATTATGAATAAATATATACCGTATACTATAGATTTGGAAATAATGAATTTATGTTGTGAAATTGTTCTAAATATGATATATTTTTCAAAACTAAATAAATATACATTAAAAACATATTTTTGTTTGCTAATAAATGTAATAATGCATTAAATGTTACATTAATACTGTAAAAAAAAGAAAAAATCTTCTCTCCGTTAAACAGAAATTGGGGAAAGAAATAAACAGGGGGCTAATAATTCAGGGGGGCTAATAATTCTGACTTCAACTGTATATATATATAAAAATGTGGCTCTTAATATACCTCTTAATATTTTAATAGTTTTTAATAGTTTTATCTAACTTGGGAAGAGGAAATACTAAAAATAACTATTGAAATCATTTAACTTGAGTTTTCAATCATCCACATCTTCCACCGAAGCTAAAATGAACAAAATGTATGTGTTATTAGACTACAGACGTAACAGCGTTAAAAGATGCCAGCAGATATTACACTCAAAAATATTTCTGCTGCTCATTCAAACTGCTTATTTAAAATGAGCTGAAACAACATTGAGGTTTTTTTTAGGGACAACTTAATTGTTTTATGTTCAATCCACTTACATTGTAAAAACCATTAAGTTAACTTAATAGTAAAGTAAAAGTAAAAATAGTAAAGTAAAATAGTAACTTAAACATTAAGTTAACTTAAATTAAGACAAGATGAAGGGATTGTGTGGAACCCAGCATTTTTTTATAGTGCAAGTAAATATGCTTATATGAGTCATTTTATAAAGAGAAGCGCATTATTGTGTGCATTAAAAGGTTAGATATATATGACTTTGAATTTTTTTTTTTTTTTTTTAAATATTTCCCAAATGATGTTTAAAAGAGCAAGGAAATTTTCACAGTATGTCTGATAATATTTTTTCTTCCGGAGAAAGTCTTATTTGTTTTATTTCAGCTAGAATAAAAGCAGTTATTAATTTTTTAAGAGCCATTTTAAGGACAATATTATTTGCCCCTTTAAGCTATATTTTTTTTTCGATAGTCTACAAAACAAACCATCATTATACAATAACTTGCCTAATTACCCTAACCTGCCTAGTTAACCTAATTAACCTAGTTAAGCCTTTAAATGTCACTTTAAGCTGTATAGAAGTGTCTTGAAAAATATCTAGTCAAATATTATTTACTGTCATCATGACAAAGATATAATAATAAAATAAATCAGTTATTAGAAATGAGTTAATAAAACTATTATGTTTAGAAATGTGTTGAAAAGAATCTGCTCTCCGTTAAACAGAAATTGGAGAGAAGAAAAACGGGGGCTAATAATTCAGGGGGGCTAATAATTCTGACTTCAACTGATATATATATATATATAATTTATTTTATATATTAAATTATTTTATATAGGGAAGAGTATTAATGTGTGCATCAAAAAGTAAAAAATAGTATAAATACACATTAAATTCAACTGTATATATATATATATAATATCTCTAATATATATATACAGTATATTAAATTCCACAAATGTAAAATTATTTACAGTGCACTTATTAAAAACGTATAACTACTGAAAAAATAAATATGCAAGCCAATATTATTGAGAAAAAGAAATGACAGCAGAGTGGTTCATTTGGATGAAATCATGCGATAACTGGGGTGTGATGAGAATCTTGTCAGCTTTAATACCTTACGAATGTAATCAGTTCAGTACATAATGATACAACATATTTGTGCAGTGCTTTAACTACTGTATAAAGTGCATGTGCTGTAAGACAGACGTCAACTGATATTTGATATTCTGCATCTAAGCCAATCCCATTCATTCAAACACGTGGCGTAAAAATCCAGATACTTTCTGTGACACCATATGGAAAAAATTCCACATCACAGACAGTGTTTTAATTAGTTTGCACAAGGCCACCGTCTCGAATCTCCTGTTACACACAAACACACACTATCAGTTATTTCAAGGATGAAGTCGGGAGGTCTATTTTCCCTCCAGGTCAGCATGCTCCGATGTGTGTGGTTTGTCTCATTTGCATGAAGGAAAATGAGGGATCTGCACAGTAGAAAGCAGCACTCTGTCCAGTAATGCTGTGCTGATTACTCACTAATGCTGTCGGAAAACCCAAACAAGCAAATACAAACCCTTTTAGTAAATACAGTAATCGACACATGACAAACCCAAGCAAACTACATCTCTGTGTGTCCTTGTGAAACGTCACACACCGTGTGTTCACCGACTGCAGGCTATTTGCTCAGCGGCGTAACTATTTCAACACTAATTAACCAGCCGACAAGCTCACTGCAGGAATTTCACATTCAAGTCATCCTGGCCTACAGACGTTCATACTAGAGCTGTCACTCATTTCACATTTTTCATCTAATTAATTACATGTTGCAGCGATTAATTTATCAAATGAATCGCAAATTCATTTTGACTAACAAATAACCATCATAGACAAGTTTCTGCAGGTTTCACCATTAAATTTAAGCCTTTTAAAGACCTTTTTAAGACCATTATGAATGAAACTTTAGACTTTTACAGAGCAACATCCTAAAAGATATGGATGTAGTATCCGTGACGTCACCCATAGGTTTATGATGAAACACAAAATAAGCTACAAGTAGCCGTGGCCAACTATCGCCATTTTGTTCGCGCGTCATCGCACCGACCAGGGGATACCAAACAAGGGCAAAGAGGCGGAGCTACAGACGCCTGCTAGCATTTTGCTTTGACAGAGTTTTCTTTGGGAGAAACGTTTAATACTTCATTACCTGCGACTCGTTTGTGTTCGGACCACATGTGTTTGGTTGTACACTATAGCAAAAAAGTGTTTAGTCCTTTAAATCACTGCTGTAATACATTGAGCCACTAAGCATTGTTCTTATGTTGCTTTTCTACCAGAGGAAAATGCGAATTACTTCCAAACACTTCAAATAGTCTGTGTTAGTAAACGCAAGGCTATTTATGAAATCCAGGCATAACACTATGATAACGTTTCAGATGACTGTTCTTTTCTGCTGTAAAGTTGGCCATTTTAACAGTGGGGTCAATAGAAATCTGCTCTATTATGGAGCCAGGACTAGCGGAATTTCTATGAATTGCAGTTTCAGTTACTTCCGTATTTACTTCACGAGGAAGAGCGGGAAGTTGCTGCTTGGGCAAATTGCTAAAGATTTATTGTAAAGGCCAATTACAAAATTACATGTTGCAGCGGTTAATTAATCAAATAAATCGCAAATTCATTTTGACTCACAAATAACCCTCAAATACAAATTTAAGACTTTTTAACACCATAATGAATGAAATTTCAGACTTTTACGGGGTAAAACGCTAAGGACTTTTTGGCCAGTGAAAATTTTTTTTACTTGACTCATTAAAATTAAAATATTTCTTAGCCACTTATTTTAAATAATGTGACAAAACAAGCAAACTGTAGTTATATTCATATACAGGGGTAAAAGAAAAAAAAAAATCCTGAGCCTGAACTTTGGTGGTGGGGGGGGGGGGGGGGGGGTGCTTAAAGTGCTTAAATAACAAGTGCTCAAAGTGCTAAAAACTGAACTGCTAAACTGAAGATTAGAAGTGAAATCAAGGCCATTATCATTTCTTTTTTTCTTTTTTAGTCCTGCAAACTATTTCTTTTTAAGACATTTGGACCAATCCTGTTTTTTCTTCCGTCAAATAAAAATATCAGGCTACCTTAAATCGATCGCTCCACAGAAAATATTTAATTAATCCTACGCTGTTATTATTATTTCACAAAACCTTCACAAAACCTCTGTCAAAAGCGTGTTTCTGTGATCGGTCACTTATACAGCCAAACTTTAAAAATATATTAAATATTTTAATCGTTTAACTGATAGCATTAATCGGTTACAAATGCACCCTTTGGTTAACGGTTAATCGATTATTTTGAGCATCCTTAATTAAACCGCATGCGCAGGCTCTAAAACAGTGATTGTCAAACTTTTTTCACCAAGTACCACCTCAGACAAAAATTGTCTCTCCAAGTACCACCATAATGACCAGTATTGAAATACAGTAGAAATAAGCAGCCGCACCACTGCACAGTTAAAAAACGAGGCAGATTAATTCCTATTATTAAGAATATGTATTTTTGTCAGCCACTTTAAACATTATAAATAGTTTGAGCATTAACTGTGCTTGCAGACAAAAACAAAACAAAAAACTTCATTTAAATTAGAATGTGCTTTAAAAGTGAATTAAAAATGGCACTGTTCTTAAAATGTCAAAAGAAAACTGCCGTACTTGTAAAGTATTAATGTATAGCTTATTCATCAAAACCTGGAAATGTTGCTTGGACCTTTTAAATATAGGCTATCGCATATATATCGTTTTTATATTTTATAAAATTTGAACGTTTTGCATGTACATTTGACATTTTTGCATATCTTTGAAATCTAAACTTGCATTTAAAAAATATGTGATTAGGAATTACTTAAATTAGAAATTAGATCTGCTGCACGTCACACAGTAGGCCTATGTGTGTCAGAAAAGCGAGTGGTTAAATGCATTCAGTGCTATACCAATTCATATGTGCTGTATTTCTGCAATCTGGTGCAAATGAGATCACATAAGTGAACAGTGAAGTTCGCGTTAACCGCGCACCGACCAGTTTTCAAGCAGACTCGGGTACGGTTTGCGGTTCCTCCTTGGGTGGTTCCTCCGTCTGTGCACACGAAGAATAACTTTAATTATATTCTACCTCTAAGCTTCAAGCATGGCAAAGTTACTTGAGTCTACGTTCTGTGTCACGCGCCATTTGAATCACATCCAAATTAAATCTGAGGTAACAAACTAAACCGAAAGCCGCGTACGCTGCTTTACAAAACAAATAACTTTATATATCGAAAACACACATTATTTTACACAACTACGAGCACACATTTAACACATTTGTAATAATTATTTTACCAGTGATGCAGCATGGGGAAAATCCTGAGTTTGCAGTAACTGAAACGGCAACACAACAGCACCGGTCTGCAGAAGGGCTTCTCTAGCGCGTGTGTATCTGCTCTGTAAGCGCCGTGCACATCTTCCTCTGGCTCTGCGCCAAGCGGACTGATTTTTAACATTTGATGACGCGATGCACTAAAGTAAACATTAAAAGCACACTAGCATAATCGTACACTTCAGCCAATGCTGTCTGATCACATGAGTCTCAGTGTTATCATACGCGTCAAAGGGTAAAAGTGTGTTCATTTTATTCTTTTATTATTCAGCAATTCTTGCGTGAACCACTGCTCTAAAATATTTTTTTCCTCCACGGCTGCACGCCGGAAATCCGGCACGGTGCCGGAATACTTTAAGCCCTGCATATATTTCTTTATTAGCATTTTTTTTTTAAAAGACAAGTTTTAGAAACTATAGCTCATTTCACACAGTGATACCAGTAATTATGCAGAAAATTACCGGAACGGCTTTACTGGTACAGTCAAAAAAGCGCTGCTCACACAGGCAAGAATGTTCGTTCACACATCCATTCCGAAATACCGATAAATTCTGACATCATTAACCAGAAATGAGCTCTAAACAGCTCTAGAAGGGGTCAGGCCTTTGTTGATGGTTTCACTTTTATTTAAAGCTTTAGCATTCCTGCAGCTGTTTTGTCCCAGAGACATCCAAAGGCAGAAGCGCGAACCGCAGCTAAATGTTTACACATTTGACTACATTACAAATTCTGTGGATGGATAAGTATTGTGAACAACTTCAATAAAAACATATGGAGGAACACTTTTACATGTCGAGATGTACATAATATGTGTGTGTGCTGGTGCTCACCGGCTGCTTCACGTGCACATGCGTCAAGCAACAGAAGCAGAGCTTGAAGGTAAACAAACAGCGGTTTATCACAAGCATTTTACCGATAATTTTTTACAAAGTTGGCATTAAGAATGAACATAGAAACGTTATCTGACTAACATCTAGCAGCTAAATGTGTCTGGATAAATATTCAAAGGCTTTTATTTTCATAAACAGCATAGATGTGTATGCATCGGAATGCTGTGATTGGCTGGAGTAGACGTCTCTTTACCGCAATTTTCTGTTCACACTGAGCAGAATTCCGGCAAATTACCGGTAATGTTACAACTTACCTTTCCGGAAAATTGTCAGAACAAATGTTCAAAAAGGGCCTGTTCACACACGATCTCTTTCAGGAAAATTGCCGGTAATTTCCAGAAAGGTCTGTATGTGTGAAATGGGCTTATAATAAATGGATTTTATGCTAAACATACATTTGTACATGAATACATGGAGATCTTTTAAACAAATTTTGTTGTAAGGATTTAAGGAAGATAACTTAAGCATATTGGAAATATAGTTAATAAAGTTTACTATAGTTAAATATTTTTTAGACAGATTGTTGGTTGTTTACATGGACAAAGGCAAAATAAGACCTGTTTAAAAGTATTTAAGACACACTTTTGTGGCCTAAAAATTCATTCCTTCATTCATTTTCCTTTGGCTTAGTCCCTTTATTTCCATTTCTTCAGCATATGTTTTACACAGCGCATGCCCTTCCAGCTGCAACCCAGTACTGGGAAACAACTATACACTCTCATTCACACTCATACACTACGGCCAATTTAGTTTATTTAATTCCCCTATAGCACATGTCTTTGGACTGTGGGGGAAACCGGAGCACCTAGAGGAAACCCACGCCAACATGGGGAGAACATGCAAACTCCACTCGGAAATGCCAACTGACCCAGCCGGGACTCAAACGAGTGAACTTCTTGCTGAGGCGAAAGTACTAACCAATTCATTCATTCATTTTCTTTTTGGCTTAGTCCCTTTAATATTCCGGTGTCGCCACAGCGGAATGAACCGCCAACTTACCCAGCACATGTTTTAGCAGCGAGTGCCCTTCCACCCGCAACCCATCTCTGGGAAACAACCATACATACTCATTCACACTCATACACTATGGACAATTTAGCCTACCCAATTCACCTGTACCGCATGTCTTTGGACTGTGGGGGAAACTGGAGCACCTGAAGGAAGCCCACGCGAACGCAGGGAGAACATGCAAACTCCACACAGAAACGCCAACTGACCCAGCTGAGGCTCGAACCAGCGACCTTCTTGCTGTGAGGCGACAGCACTACCTACTGCGTCGCAGCCTAATAATTAGTTTTTGAAATTAAAGACTTTTTAAGGCCCCGCAGACACCCTGTTAAAGTCTTTACGCCACATTCTCTCCGTATGCACCAGACGCGTCTGATCAACACTAAGTTTCTAGAAAAACATCTTGAAATTCTTAGTGTGCTTCATGCTGTTGAGTGGACTTGACAAACCACCTGTAGCACACACTCTCTTTTCCTCTCCATATAACACCTTCTTATAAGCCCCTTTATAAGAAGTGCAATTCTGAGTGTGCTCCACACAGGTGAGTGGGATTGACAAACCACCTGTAGGACACACTCTCTCCTCTACATTTGCTCAGAGGGAAAATGAAAATGTTTGTAAGTAACTTAAGTACGTCATAGCATTTATTTATTTATAGTGCTGCTCTCTGGTAGTTTGAAGTGTTTCTTTTATCCTCACTTGTAAATCACTTTGGATAATTGCTGAATTAAAATGCTAAATGAATAAATATTTAAACGCGAAAAGTGTCAGGTAAACATTTTCAAAAAGTAGCTTTGGAAAAAGTAATAATTTCACAAGGAATTTATTAAACATAGACATTTAGACTACAACAGCCATGTTTGTTCTGTCTTTCAAATTGGTATTTAGATACGTATACTCAAACCATTTATCACATATCCAAAATATTTTTGGTTACCAACAGTCTTGAAAATAGTTATATTGTATAATACAGGGAGTGCAGAATTATTAGGCAAGTTGTATTTTTGAGGATTAATTATATTATTGAACAACAACCATGTTCTCAATGAACCCAAAAAACTCATTAATATCAAAGCTGAATATTTTTGGAAGTAGTTTTTAGTTTGTTCATCAACATTGCGTGCAGCAGAAACCACAGCCTCCCAGACACTGTTCAGAGAGGTGTACTGTTTTCTCTCCTTGTAAATCTCACATTTGATGATGGACCACAGGTTCTCTATGGGGTTTAGATCAGGTGAATAAGGAGGCCATGTCATTAGTTTTTTTTTCTTTTAGACCCTTTCTTGCCAGTCATGCTGTGGAGTACTTGGGCGCGTGTGATGGAGCATTGTCCTGCATGAAAATCATGTTTTCTTGAAGGATGCAGACTTCTTCCTGTACCACTGCTAGAAGGCGTCTTCCAGAAACTGGCAGTAGGACTGGGAGTTGAGCTTGACTCCATCCTCAACCCGAAAAGGCCCCACAAGCTCATCTTTGATGATACCAGCCCAAACCAGTACTCCACCTCCACCTTGCTGGCGTCTGAGTCGGACTGGAGCTCTCTGCCCTTTACCGATCCAGCCACGGGCCCATCAAGACTCACTCTCATTTCATCAGTCCATAAAACCTTAGAAAAATCAGTCTTGAGATATTTCTTGGCCCAGTCTTGACGTTTCAGCTTGTGTGTCTTGTTCAGTGGTGGTCGTTTTTCAGCCTTTCTTACCTTGGCCATGTCTCTGAGTATTGCACACCTTGTGCTTTTGGGCACTCCAGTGATGTTGGAGCTCTGAAATATGGCAAAACTGGAGGCAAGTGGCATCTTGGCAGCTGCACGCTTGACTTTTCTCAGTTCATGGGCAGTTTATTTTGCGCCTTGGTTTTTCCACACGCTTCTTGCGACCCTGTTGACTATTTTGAATGAAACGCTTGATTGCTCGATGATCACGCTTCAGAAGCTTGATAATTTTAAGAGAGCTGAATCCCTCTGCAAGATATCTCACTATTTTTGACTTTTCGGAGCCTGTCAAGTCCTTCTTTTGACCCATTTTGCCAAAGGAAAGGAAGTTGCCTAATAATTATGCACACCTGATATAGGGTGTTGATGTCATTAGACCACACCCCTTCTCATTACAGAGATGCACATCACCTAATATGCTTAATTGGTAGTAGGCTTTCGAGCCTATACAGCTTGGAGTAAGACAACATGCATAAAGAGGATGATGTGGTCAAAATACTCAATTGCCTAATAATTCTGCACTGCCTGTATATAAGCTGTGAATTCTCACTGACTGCGTGTGCGTGTGTGTGTGTGTGTGTGTGTGTGTGTGTGTGTGTGTGTGTGTGTGACGACAGGAAGAATAACAGTCTACATATAGTGCCTTCAGCGGAGGTCAAACCCTACCTGAAGGATCATTTCCTGTCCAAACACATCACTGACATCGACCTCCTGACCCTCTCAGCCCTGCCACATGGTGTCGAGCAGCAGGAGTGGATCGCAACAAACAGTGAGTATCCAAACACACACATCGGTATTGGTGGTTTACAGGGACTCTCCATAGACGTGATGTTTTTTATACAGTAAAAACTGCTCATTAAATGACCTTACCCTACACCTAGACCCAACCCTGTGGCAAAATTTGAATGTCAATAGTCCCCATTAAGCATAATGCATCTTGAATTACAAGGACATCCGGCGTGTCCTCGTAAGCCACCCTAATTGAGTGCAACTGTCACTCATGTCATTATACAAAAAGTTGTCATTGTAAACCACCAAAACCAGTACACACACACACAGAATCACAGATTAATCCAAGAAATAACACAGAAATATTTTTTACAGACTAGTCCCAACCAGTGTTGGGGAGTAACGGAATACATGTACCGGCGGTACGTATTTCAAGAGTTCACGCTCAGCTCATAATTAAAGAAGCTAGGTTGGCGTGCTGTCCCGGGAGAGAGCCCTGAGCTCAAGGGATCCTCGAGTCCAGGGCTCCCTCCCTTTGTGGGGCGAGGGGAGATTGAGTTCAGGACGATCTCAGAACTCCCCCGCAGCTGAGGCTGAGGTGAACTTCCCGAGAGCGAGACGAAAAAGAAAAAAGGGGATTTGGGCTTATTTTGTTTTATGATTTGGAGCAATTTAGACATTGGGAGGAAACCGGGGAGATCGTGTGAACACTATGCAGACACACCAGATGGCCCGGCGAGGGGCCAGAGCCGTTGGAATGGCCGCTTTGCCGCCCGTTTGGATAACAGGTGGAAGAAGGGGAGGAGGAGGGTTTCTTCCAAATGAAGATAGTTGTAAAATGCGAGGAGTCTGAATATATAGGAATTTTGGGATCCTTTGATTGGAGGATCATGATTAGTTAATGTGCGCCAGCTGAGTCAATCATGAGCGCGCGCTTCTCTCGAAATTAGTTTAATATTAAACTCCACTTAGAATACTATTCATGAGTAACTGTATTCCGTTACAGTTACTATTTTTAAACAGGGTATTTAGAATACAGTTACTTTCCTAATACCATTGGAATACTTCGGGCGATGCGTGTCTGGCCCATAATAATATTACTAAATTGCCGCCGAAACCAGAAGCTACACTCCCGACTGCAATCACCAGCGTTAACTCAGTGAGACTCACGCAAATGACCCTGTTCTCACGCTCTCACGCCACACATCCATTTTCTCACGCAGCAAAAAGGACGATCGCAAACACCGAACAACCGGACAACAGCCATGATTTTCAAATAAACTGCTTTTTTTTGCCGTCATTGTTCGTGAATTCGCTGCTTGATGTTACGTTTGCGCTTTCAGAGGTTTCATTTACGCTTCTTAAATTTACGTTTGCTTTTCTGACCCAAATGTGGGCGGGACACCTTAGCCAAAGCCCTGGTTAACTTGAGTGTACAAATATGAAGGATTCAGACCAGGGGCTCGAGGGGTTGGAGCCGCAACCGAAGCAACTTTCTAGCAGCAGTAAAGGAAAAAATGCATTCACGTCTTGGAAGTTCAAGCATTTTTTCTCTTTAAAGAATTAGAGGGGTGAGCGAAACCTGACAGTGCAGTGCAATCTCTTTTTCTGTGCAGACTGTGAAATACAAAGGGTAAGCAAAATGCATATTATATACATATACTGTATATTACAGACAGTAATGCTGTCTATGTTCAAGCACTTTTTATCTTTATTATAGAAACAGAAATTGAATTTGTTGACACTTTGATAAATAAACATTATTTAATAAACATAATTATATTGTTTTATTTATTTATCAGTCAATAATGGGCATTAGAGGCCCTCAGTTTTCCTGCAGAAACTGCTACCAACGCATAGTGTGGCATTTAATAGACTTGAAGGCTGTTTTTTAAGGGCAAGTATTCCAAGTATTTAGAATACAGTACCAAGATTAAGCAAAGTAACGGAATACGTTACAAAATACATTTTAAAGCAGGTATTCTGTAACTAAATACATTTACAAAGTATTCTCCCCAACACTGGTCCCAACCCACATCACACTAATAGAGACACTTTTACTATTCAAGGCAAATTATTAACCTGTTAGCCATCACTCAATTTTGGGGATTTACACCCACCTAACTTTAAATAGTAACAGTTCCTGAGTCTAGTAAGCTACAAACACATACTGGGTATCATTGGAAAGAAGACACTTTGAGCTTTACTGTGGTAAAAGGGGAACATGTTACATGTTAAAGAAATATAAAAAAGTTATACATTATGAAGTCATGAGAAAAAATACATTTTGTGTTCAATATTTGTTTTTCCATGTACAAACACAGAAAAACATTAATGTAATGTCCTAGAAAAATATAACTTGAAAACCAAGTGTCTCATGAGTTTATATTTTAAATCGGATGAAGATAGCAAGCAAAATGAGATTTCTGTAAAAAGTTTTCTGAGACTATATCGGTGTCCTCCTTTCCCTCACCGTCAGAGGCACTTTCTCAAAAACAACTATCCCAAACTAAAACGTTCACAGTTGCTGAATAATTTGGTCTACATTCAAAGTTTATGTATCTTTGAAAAGAGGACACTCTGGGCTTTATTATCCATCATCAGAGTTTATAATGCTCCAAAAAAAAAGTTATAGATGCTTAAGTAATGTAAAAAAAATTGCACCGCACTAAGCATTTCATTATTTCATAAACAAATGTGTGAAATTAGTCCTGGAGCAACACATAAAAGTAATAGGTCAAAAGCTACACATCCTATGAGTATATGTTTTGAATTTGATGCCAATATCATGCAAAATAAAATTTCTGGAGTTATTTTTCTGAGACAATGTCTTGTGATTTTTCTCAACTGTTTTAGTTTTTAGTCTTTTCACATACCACAAAATTAGCAAACAATTATTTGTAATGTCAATTATAAAATTGACCAGATCAATATATGCATCAAAAATGTTTGCAGAATTGAGACGTATTAATATAAATCAGACAGCATGAGCTTAAAAAAAGTGGGAAACTGCACCAAAGTTTCAACAAAACAATGTGAAAGTAAAAATTCCCACACACAGAAATATTTCCTGCATTGTACCCATACGTGCACACACATACAGTACACACACACAGCAGTGAGTAGTGAACTTTATACTGTATATAAAGTCAATCATTTTTAGTCAGTTGCCTGAGAACAAGCCATTTTTAAAGATTTTTTGAGCAATTTTTCACGAGTAAAACATGACAAGTATTATTACATACTAAGAAAACACACGTTCCCACGCCACGCATACAGTGCAGTTAACACCCAGTCATTACAAACTACACAAGAAACACTCAAAAGTGTTTTCTGAATGAGAAACTCAGGGCTGAAAGGACGCACTAGACATGAAAACATGCCAAATATTTGTGAACATATGTATAATGTTCAGCAATGCGTAAGGAATGCTGGGAATGTGCTGGGCTAGGCTTACAGTACATAACAACTGGTACAGTATACAGTAACAGACACTCAAGACATCTGACTAGACACAACTTGCTTCTTAATATGACAAGACTGACATCTTCTTTGAGCTTCTGTGTGTGTGTGTGTGTGTGTGTGTGTGTGTGTGTGTGTGTGTGTGTGTGTGTGTGTGTGTGTGTGTGTGTGTGTGTGTGTGTGTGTGTGTGTGTGTGTGTGTGTGTGTGTGCGTATAAACTCAATCTGTCCATCTTTTCCAGCTGTGTCGTTTTTCCAGCACACTACACTCTTCTACAGTGCTCTGTCTGAATATTGTTCAACGACAGTGTGTCCAGCAGCCAAAAGCCCAGCAAACACGTGAGCAGAACTCACACACACACACATTTGCTTATATTGTACAAACTGTATTTATTTCACTCTAGCACACTGTTAATCCAAAACCCAACCTTCACATCACCTCATTAAGCCAAAAAGAAAATGAATGAATGAATAATATAATATAATATAATATAATATAATATAATATAATATAATATAATATAATATAATATAATATAATATAATATAATATAATATAATATACAGTTGAATTCGTAGTTATTAGCCCCCCTGTTTATTTTTTCCCCCTATTTCTTTTCAACAGGGAGAAGATTTTTTCAACACATTTCTAAACATAATAGTTTTAATAACTCGTTTCTAATGACAGTAAATCATGTTTACTAGATATTTTTATTACAAGACACTTCTATACAGCTTAAAGTGACATTTAAAGGCTTAACTAGGTTAATTAGGTTAACTAGGCAGGTTAGGGTAATTAGGCAAGTTATTGTATAGTGATGGTTTGTTCTGACTATCGGGGAAAAAATTAGCTTAAAGGGGCTAATAATTTTGACCTTAAAATGTGTTTTAAAAAATTAAAAACTGCTTTTATTCTAGCCAAAATAAAACAATTAAGACTTTCTCCAGAAGAAAAAATATTATCAGACATACTGTGAAAATTTCCCTGCTCTGGTAAGCATCATTTGGGAAATATTTAAAAAAGAAAAAGAAAAATCAAAGGGGGGCTAATAATTCTGACTTCAACTGTATACATATATTCACACACACCCACAGTGCTGTGTTGTGGGATAATGGAGTGATTAATTTACTTTGTTTTCATCTATTTAGATTTTTAATTGTTTGTTCCTATTACATAAAATGACATAATTAATGCATAATATTGTTTAGAAAATGTGTAATAGTGTTGTGGGTGTTATCGTTTGTGAATTTTAATATGAGTTGTCAAGCATACACACATACTGTACATACAGGTATCACCAAACACCCAAAGTTGACGACTATCAACAAACATCATTACAGAAACAATTACATCAAAACTTACATCAAATGATACATAATTAAGTCTAGTTTGTTTTGTCATAACAAAACTACCTTTTAGTATTAAAAATAGAGCACTGTAGTTTTAAAAAAATAATAATTCAACTTTCAATTTTCATTATAATTTAAAATTTGTTCAGTTTTTATTACTTTTTTGTATTTTTTTAAACGCCTATATGATTTTTATTCATTTTTATTTTGATTAATTTTAGTTCATCAAGCTAAATAAATAAATAAATATAACAAAATGATTTTTTGGGCTTTTTTTGTTTTATGTCACTAAACAAATGACAACAGCAAAAGCAAAAAAACACAGGGAAAAATAATAATTTATATTATTATTAATAATAATAATAATAACAATAATTAATAATGATAATAATAATAATAATAATAAATAATAATAATAATAATAATACTTATGATAATAATAGTAATACATTTATTTTATATAGAGCCTTTCAAATTTACTTTCTCAAAGTGCTTTACATACTAATCAAGACAACATTTCGTCACCTTGGAATTATAAGGTTCCATCTGTGTTCTAAATATTTTGAGATATTGAGCTTCAAAGTTTTTGCATTTCATAGCAAACAGTATGTGTGTAACATTTGTTTTTTAAATAAAAAAGTCTTAAAATGTAAACAACTTATAAAAAAACATCCCATAACGTAAATAAGTTGTCAATTAATAAGAATATGTCAATAACTCAATTTTGACAAAAATGTCAGATAGAACCTTATAATTCTAAGGTGATGATATATAAAAGATACATTGATAAAAGATTAAACAAATAATAGAAGACAGATTCATTAAAAGTAATGCTAAACAAGAAGGTTTTAAATAAAAATTAAAAAACAGCAAGAGACTTTGCATTTATAATGTCAACTGGAGGAGAATTCCACAGTGTCGGAACATAATAAGAAAAAGCCCTGGATCACAGTAGGAAGATTTTTAGACTGGAAAATTTCTGCGATTTACTGAAATGAGAATATAATTTACTCATACAGCAGTGCATGCTATGAACCTAAATACCAGCATGACTCACTATTACAGTTAATATTCAAGAAATTACCATGATAACATAGATTATGTGATTTTATTACACTTAAAACACAAAGTACAACTCGAGCATATGCAATAGTGTAAATATAGTATGTATAATATTTTAAAGTACATGTTTTTTAAGCTGTTTATATTTGTGATTTCAGTTTGTATGAATGGACGGATGAACATGGGAAGAAAATGAAATGTTCAGCTCCGGTCTACATCGACTACGCCTTGTCTTACATCCAGGAGTTACTCACAGATGAGCGCGTGTTCCCCACCAAAGTTGGTATGAAGCTCTCATAACCAAAAATAAAAATGGAACACTTTAGTATAGGGACCAGTTGTCATTACATTAACTAGCTTACCTGCTTAAGATACCGGCTGTTTATTAGTACTTGTATGAATGTATGAAGTATATATTCTGCATGTTCGTATTCTACATCCCTAATCCTAGCCAATACCTAAACCAAACTAATAGCTAAAAACCATCTGAGGTGATTTTGGGGGCCTTGGGATGTTTGGATATGCTCTGATAATTGTGCTTATTTTTCTATTTTTATGCATACCCTTGACTATCATCTAATTTTGTTTTCTTCAGCACAAACTGTGTAACAAAGAGGGATATATAGGAGTTAGAACTGAAGTGCCTGGTTTTAGACCACAATAATCCATTAGTATGGCCTAGGGCAGTGTTTCTCAACCACGTTCCTGGAGGACCACCAGCTCTCCACATTTTCCATGTCCCCTTAACCAAACACACCTGATTCATCAGCTCATTACCAGAGACTGAAAGACCTGTAATGGGTGTGACAGACTAAGGAGACATCCAAAACATGCAGTGCTGGTGGTCCTTTAGGAACGTGGTTGAGAAGCACTGGCCTAGGGCCTTCTTTTGTGGCCAATACAGCATCAATTTGTCTAGGAAATAACAGATACAAGTCCTGCACAGTGGCCAGAGGGATCCTGAGCCATTCTTCTTGCAAAATAGTGGCCCGGTCACTACATTATGCTGGTGGAGGAAAACGTTTCCTGACTCACTTCTCCAAAACACTCTAAAGTGGCTCAATAATATTAGGATCTGGTCGCTGTGCAGGCCATGGGAAATGTTTAACTTCATGTTAACTTCATGTTCATGAAACCACATTTTCACCACTCCTGCTGTGTGTATTGGTGCATTACCATCCTGATACACGAAAACGCCTTCAGGATGCAATGTTTAAACCATTGGGTGCAAATGATCCTCCAGAATAGTTAGGGTAGTTCTTGACAGTGACGCGCCCTTCTAACACAAGTGGAACAGTGGGGAATGCAATGATATTGCAGCCCAAACCATCACTGATCCACCCACATGCTTCACTATGGGCATGCAATAGTCTGGGTGGTACGCTTCTTTGGGGCTTCTCCACACCATAACTCTCCCAGATGAGGGAAAAATAGTGAAGATGGACTCATCAGAGAACAATACATGTTTCACGTTGTCCATAGCCCAAGAGTTTCACTGCTGTCCCATAAAAAATCCTTATGACTCATTTTGAAGCAACAATACAATGATTTACATTTTGTAAATATTTTTTATTGGTGTTTGATTGGTCGTTTTTAAAATTATTATTATTATTTTTTTCCCCCTAAACCTGTCTGAGGTAAGTTTTGGGTAATGGGGTTTAATTTACTGGAAAACATTGCAAAACTTAATAAAGACATGTTATACAAAATGAATATTAAATTCAATGTAACTTAACGCAATGCAAATTTAATTCAGATTCAAAATAAAAAATCTATTTCAAATGTTAAAAAAAATAATACTTTTTTTAACTACATTTTGTTTGTCAGCAGTCCAGTATGCATGGGGAGGTTTAATGGGCCATGAATATTGAGTAAATACAGACAAATCTAGAGTTTATTGAGCTAAAAGTTTTTGAGTTGAGTTTTTCAAACTAGAGGTGTAGGTGAAGATTATGCAACAATGATTTACATACCTGTGTGTGTGTGTTTAGGTTCATCATTTCCTTCAGGATTCATATTCCTGATTCAGAAGGTGTTTGTGATGCTCTTTCGGACACTGGCTCACCTGTTCAGTTTCCACTACCAGGACGCCATCGCAGTAGAGCTCCATCCGCACCTCAACACACTCTTCACACACTTCATCACCTTCAGCCACATGTTCAGACTGCTGGAGCCCTCGGAGACGGCACCGATTGATGACCTCATCGCCATACTCACACACTGACCAAAACACACACAAACACACGAACAGTGAACATGAGCTCTTCACAATTCATAAACTCTAAATCTTAATGGACAACGTGGGGAAAATAGAAGTGAAGAGCACAAAACTGCAGTGATTAGATTTGCTTTTGATGTTTTGACTCAACGGAACTAGAATGTGTCAATCATCTGCAGGTTGAGCTCTGATTGGACAGTGCATCTCACTCCACCTCTTGTGTAAAAGATATTTCAGTGCCAACTGTGAATGTGGGTGATTTTCTTTTGGCTAGTGGCCTCACAAAGTCTTTCAACAAGATGCAATTCTTGGGAATCCACACTGCAAGCTTTCAACTCGGCTTTGCAAATTAAGGCCACATTCCCTTTTGATGTGTTTGTCGGACACAATGATTGAAAGAAGAAGAAGAAACAAAGAGTTCAGATCCAAAAACCTCTTAGTGCCATCTGAAATCTTCTAAAATGAGCATTTCCTTCTTCTCAGGCTGCTATGTTAAGGTTCAGTAATGTTTATGTCAAAGAACAGGTTATTTTCATTGCCCTTAATGTGAAAAATCTGCACATAGACATAGGAGGCTGAGAAAAATGGAAGACATTTACTATTATTATTATTATTTATATTATTTTTGTAGACATGGGCCGGTATAAGACTCTAAAGTCTCCTTTCCACTGCACACGACAAACGACAAGCAACAGACCAGAAGTCATTCATTTCCAATGGAGAGTAGTCTGCGTGAAGTTCCGATCATCCCCGTATGCAGAAAATTCGGATCCAATTTGAGCTGCGGATACGTTGAAATATTTGATGAGTAATAAATAAATAAGTAATAATAAATATTATTTTTTTACGTTGTCTCCACATTCCATCCAAAATATTTAGCGGTCTATGAGTTTCTAGTATTCATTCATTCAACCATTGTGAATGCATGGACAATCCTCTTGCTTGTGCACTCCTTTGTTTCGGACACTGCGAGAACAGCTTCTCTCCCATGGTGCACGACAAAACAGAAAAATCTGTGCGTCTGCCACAAGGGGGCGTATTCCGACAGTCGTGTCCAAATGTCGTGTGCAGTGGAAAGACAGCTTAACAGTATGATAACCTGCAATAATAATATAACCGTTTCACAGTATTGTGATTACTGCTGTAAAATATATCCTTTTTAAATGTCTGGGTAAAAAAAACAAGAGCTTTTTTCCGCTTTGAACACAATGGCTGCGTCTGAAATTGCCTACTTCCATACTATATAGTACGCTAAAAAAACAGTATGCGAGCTGAGTAGTATGCCCAAATTCATAGTATGCGAAAAGTACCCGGATGACCTACTACTTCCAGCGAGATTCTAAAGTGCGCATCCGATGGATGCTATGCTATCCCATGATGCACCGTGAGAGAATTCATAAATGGGAGTGAAACGGGTGTGTCACGTGAGCATGATGAAATGGCGGATGTAGTACGTCCGAGCTCCATTTATACTACTCACATTCATACTGTATAGGACGTACTTTTCTATCAGTCGAGTAGTAAATTCAAATGTAAATGCAGTACCTACTGAGTAGTAGGCGATTTTGGACATTTTGCGAAACATTTCAAATATTTTAAAACAGTAAAAATATGAGGTTAAATAAATAAAATGAATCATTGACCTGCTGTCTTCATTAGTTAAAAAAAAACATATTTCTTTACAATTTAAAACAGCATCTTTGGATATTTTTTTTCTGCTTGAGATACTGTAGTCCAAAACAAAACAAAACACATATACCATAGGAACGGTATAACAGAATGACCTTTCCAAACCGCGGTATACCTTGAAAACGGTTATTGTCTCATACCTATATTTTAGAAGACGTTTTCAGATAGCACTTTTTTTGGCAACTGAAATGTTTATGGAGAAAAACAGCTTTCTGAAGGATACACTTTCTTTTTAAAAGAAACAACAGCACAGACATTACAAAGTAAGAAAATAAATTAAAATGTATGCTATCCTTTAAACTTTCTATACATAAAAGAGCCCTAAAAAATAATCACTATTTATTTACATTTTAGTATTAAACTAAACCTTTGTTTGTTTTTGTAACCAAATCAGCAAATGTCTATCACTCCTGAAGGACCATATATAGAAATTGTTTAGATTTTTAAAAAAAACTGATTGCTGTCACGTGAAGTAATTCCAATAAATTTTGTATACAGACCTCTCTAACTTTTGAACAGTAGTGTATTTTTGAATGGATTAAAAACACTTTCTTACTTTCTTGGACACGACGTCCAAATAATAGATGCTATGGGATGATGCAAAATTGTCCATGTTTTTCTTCAAAGTCTGTCATGAGGACTGACAAGTAAAACAGTGTTGCCAACTACTTTCAATGAAAAGGCTCTGCTCGAAAAGTCTCTAAACGTAACTAGATTACGTCATACGTCAATTTGCATATTACTGACGTCATCATGCCCAGCTTTTTTTGCATGTTTAACAACCTATGATTAATAAAGGGGTATTTATATTTGCATTAAGCTTTATATACTGTATATGCATGTCAATTTAATTAAACGTACTGTTGTTTAAATACAGAATATCAGTATAGATGTATGAATTTGTAGTCATCTCCCAGATATTAAACTATTAGACAAGTTCCGAAACTGTCACTAAAATCTCTCTGATTGTAAACGAGAATAGAATAAACGGGCAAATTAAATTGGTAAATTTAAAACAAAGGAGAAGCAGATCGGTTTGACTAACGTTACAAGGAAAATACCTCACGCTCATGGTTTCCCAAATCATTTTCAGTTGGTATGATCTGCTCTCAGGCTGCAGGTGTGAGAGACCGCTGCACGAGGACTGGGCCGCCTGTGAGTGCTCTGACGAAGGAGGGGGGCCGACGACGCCAGTGTCATGTGAAATCGAGTCCCCCCTGGCATCACCCGCAGCTCAGTACTGACACATAGAGTCTTTAAAATCTCCAGTAACACCAAATGTGTCACTAGAAAAGTCGCTAGATTTGTCGCTAGTCGCTTTCTTGAAAATCTTGTTGCTAAGGGGGTCTGAAAAGTGCTAATAGTTGGCAACACTGAACTGAAGTGAAAGAACATTTATCGGTTACGCACGTAGCCACGCCCATCTTGAATCTCATTGGTCTGAAAATTTGCGCGTAATGAATATTAATCAAGTGCGTCCTCATTGACTGTGCGCGCATTTTGCAGTAGTTCTATATCTATAATAACATCGATATCTGTGAAAATGTAAATATTACAGTCATCTGCATTACCAAAGGCTATAGAATTACATTAAAGGAACAGTGCCATTACTGAGGTAACGTTAATGTTAATCACAAACGTTGTTTCACACACATTTTACTCATAAATTGAGGTAATCTTTCTGGCTTGAATATAATTAATTACAAATAATTAGGCCTAAATCTTCCAAAACGCCTCAAGAATTATACTGTGATTGAAGAATATAGCCATAGTTTCTATCAATCGTCTTATACTAGTATGGAGCTGAGATTTGTTTAGGCATGATGAAAAATATGAGAAATATGAGTACAAGAGATCAAATGATTTTATCCCAAGCCTCCATAAATGAACAGCCCTGAGGATATCAGAAATAACACACATGAACACAGACAGCAGGCGGAGAGAGCTGGTCTAACTGGTTCCCAAGATGAATTAGATCAGTTTAGACTGAATACATATCATGTTCAGCCATTATCCACGCTGTATTTATTATTTTATCTTTTAGTATTTTAGCATAAAGGAGCTGAATTTGGAGATCACACACTGTTTAATATTTTTCACAAGCATGTATATTAAATACCACTGTTTTAATAGAATGTTATTTACTATGCGTAAATATACTATAGTTTTGTCACATGACTTCAAGTTGCATTCATGCTTTGTTTTAACCAAATGAATTTATATTGTTTGAGTAAAAATGAGTATGCTCAAGTCTTTTTAATGTTATTTTTTGTGAACATTTTGCAGACAGCAGACATTGTTTACATTATTCACTCTCATTTACTTTCATAAATCTAGTTTACACAAGTTACAAAAAATAGTTACAAAAAAATAGTTACATTATATACTTTGTTCTCTATTCCACCTTGGAATACTCATCCCGAGGCCTCTAGTGAAGATCCAAGAGATAGTGCCAACCATAGAGGTCTCCATAACCCTGGACCAGGCCGTATCCTGAGCAGATGCTGTGGTGGTCATGGAGAAGTGGAAATCATGAGACCTGAAAGACCAAGTGACAGACTAGACAGACTAGTCTCCGTATTGATCTCGTGGGCCAGCCTGAACACCTGCCGGTGACCTACTCACACCTGCAGCTTCTCCACGATGGATGTCCAGCGTTCTTAAGCCCCTGGCGCCTAGACTGCAGCTCTGCACAAAAAGTTTGGCCAGAGAAGATCTGGTCGTGCCCAACTGAGCCTGGTTTCTCTCGAGGTTTTTTCCTTAACTTTTGTCAATTGGTGAAGTTTGTTCCTCAACACTGTCGCCACTGGCTTGCTTGGTTTGGGACTTGTGGAGCTGCGCATCGATGGATTTGCTCTTCAGTGTTTGGACTTTCAGCAGTGAAAATTAAACCACACTGAACTGAACTAAACTGAACTTTGACTCTGAAAACTGGACTGACACAGTTTCAATTGACTACTTCTACGTTAAGCTTAACACAATTGTAAAAGCGCTATAGACTTAAACATGAATTGAATTAAATATGGACATTAAAATCACATTGTACACAATATGTAACATACATTCAAAAACATAATTTTGCTGCTTGTAAATGAGTTGTTTCATTTACAACAGTTCTTGAGTTTGTTTTAGGGACAACTTAATTGCTTTATGATCAGTCAACTTAAAATTGTACAAAGTATCAGTTAACTTAATCCATTTGTGTTGAGACAAGATGAAGTTAACAGCGTCTACATAATAGATAGCCACTACAGAAACAACATGCTATTCCAAACGCTACAGAAACAACACATTTTAAAAAAACATAAAAACCACAAAACCATATTAATCTTTCTTACTAAATAGTATTATTAATATGAGTGGTTAGCAGTGTCGCCTCACAGCAAGAAGGTTGCTGGTTCAAGTCCAACACGATCCAAAGACATGCAGTATAAATGAATTGGATGTACTAAATTGGCCATATGAGTGCGAGATGAGTATGTGAGAGTTGCGACTGGAAGACCACTTGCTGCGTAAAACATGCTTGAACAGTTGGCGGTTCATTCCACTGCAGTGACCCCTGATAAATAATGCACTAAGCCAAAGAGGAATGAATGAGTATGCTGTGATTACTATATTATCCTCTTCTAGGATGTGCATCAACTGAACATAAATGAGTTGTTCCAGCAGAGGGCAGCAAATGAAAACTGAACTCATTAAAATACACTGTTACACTATTGAAAGCATTGCATCAAACATGCAAAGTGAGTTGTGGAAATTTAAAACACACTCACACACAATTTATTGAAAAAAAAAAAAAAAATGGCTGTTAACTCTACATTGTGTAACTTTGGATAAGAAATAAAGCCCTTTGACCACTGAAACATCATCCTCTGTGCACGGATGTGATTGGCTGATTGATCTGGCTGTGTTCACCTGCTGAGCTCAGATTGGAGGAGTGGACGGGGTGACGGGGAGTGTATGTACAGTAGAGTGCAGTATCTGTGGTCACCAGACTGATCCATTTTAATCCAGCTCTTTTCTGATTTTATAATTAATTATAAAAATGAATGTTACCTAATTTACTAATTAATAAATATGCTAACATATCAAGAGTTCAGATGCAAAAACCTCTATGTGCCGTCTGAAAAAGTTGTGTTTTTCTCAGCCTCCTATATTTATGTTCAGTTATTGCACTTTAGGCGACGCTGTGGCACAGTAGGTAGTGCTGTCGCCTCACAGCAAGAATGTCGCTGGTTCGAGGTCAGTTGGCGTTTCTGTGTGGAGTTTGCATGTTCTCCCTGCATTCGCGTGGGTTTCCTCCGGGTGCTCCGGTTTCCTCCACAGTCCAAAGACATGCGGTACAGGTGAATTGGGTAGGCTAAATTGTCCATAGTGTATGAGTGTGAATGAGTGTGTGTGGATGTTTCCCAGAGATGGGTTGCAGCTGGAAGGGCATCCGCTGCGTAAAACATGTGCTGGATAAGTTGGCGGTTCATTCTGCTGTGGCAACCCCAGATTAATAAAGGGACTAAGCCGAAAATAAAATAAATGAAAGAATGAATTGCACTTTAAAGGCAGTGAAAATAACATATGCGTGGCCATAAAAGTAAAATTACTGAAGTGACACACAAAAGCCTGAGAAAAATGCTAATTTTAGATAAAAATCTCAGATGGCACTTAGAGTTTTTTTCATCTGAACTCTTTATATTAACTAATTAATATGAATGCATTATTTTCTAGCAAAAAAGGCACTGCAAAAAGTGGTATCCTGTTACTTTAAAGAGAGATGTCTACCTGATTTCACACATGTAATGTAGTTTGTGTAGAATTGCATGAATGAATGTA
This sequence comes from Danio kyathit, assembly GCA_903798195.1. NCBI lineage: Eukaryota > Metazoa > Chordata > Actinopteri > Cypriniformes > Danionidae > Danio > Danio kyathit. Next base: position 11,474,872 of record LR812536.1, on the reverse strand, counting down.
ATATATTTGGTCAAATTTAACAACATATTTATTCTACCCTGTATATGTATATTGGAATAAGCAATCATTGTAAATGTTATTAAATTTTGTAAAGAGTTTTGTACATGAACTGTTATTAAACACCAATTTTAGTGGGTGACTGGAATTTTCTGCAAATCAGAGTCAAAATATTTGATTGTCAGGATGCATTCTAAAAAATAAGCTAAAAGTGTTAAACTTATTAAAATGCTTTTATGTATTTCATTCATTCATTCATTTTCTTTTCGGCTTAGTCCCTCTATTAATCCGGAGTCGCCACAGCGGAATGAACCGCCAACTTATCCAGCACGTTTTTACGCAGTGGATGGATACCCTTCCAGCCGCAACCCATCTCTGGGAAACATCCACACACACTCATTCACACTACACTACGGACAATTTAGCCTACCCAATTCACCTGTACCGCATGTCTTTGAACTGTGGGGGAAACCGGAGCACCCGGAGGAAACCCACACGAACGCAGGGAGAACATGCAAACTCCACAAAGAAATGCCAACTGACCCAGCCGAGGCTCGAACCAGCGACTTTCTTACTGTGAGGCGACCGCACTACCTACTGTGCCACCGCGTCGCCCTTTTATGTATTTGTCACCTTTTAATTTTCTTTCTAAAATGCTGTAAAATTGTCAATGTTAAATTGATAAATATCTAATCTAATAGCTTTTAAAAGCTTGTCTGTGTCTATGCTTCTAAAAAAATGAAATGCTTTTCAGTTGGAGAGTTTAGTTGTTCGGTTTAGATATGATCTGAACTGGATCTGGCACAATACAGCTCAATTTAAACAGGATTATAGTAATACTGTGGTAAGTTTCATATTACAGTAGTGGATAATGAAGAGAGGGGGAGAGAGAGAGAGAGACACACACACACACACACGCAGGAAGCTCTGTCTGAGAAAACTGAACACACACACACAAACACACACAAAACACCATCACAGGAGTCATTTAAAGACACAGAACGGGCTAATGCTAATTATTTACACAGCAAATGTTATGCAATTAATGAATTTGCAGTTTAGGACACATGAAAGGACATGATAACGGTTTTATTTCTCATTTTTTGTTATCTTGTCCCTGACTTAAGCTGTTTTAATTAAAAAAATAGGTAAATAAAATGTTTTACCCTTTTATTAAACTCATACATAATCATAATCATCATGCTCCGGTTTCCCCCACAGTCCAAACACATGCGCTATAGGTGAATTGAAGAAACTAAATTAGCCGTAGAGTATGTGTGTGAATGTGTGTGTATGGATGTTTCCCAGTGATGGGTTGCAGCTGGAAGGGCACCCGTCGTGTTAAACATATGCTGGATAAGTTGGTGATTCATTCTGCTGTGGCGACCCCTGATTAATAAAGGGACTAAGCCGAAGGAAAATGAATGAATGAAAGTCTGGACATTTTGCTAAAGGGCACTGGATTGGTTCTCTTGAATTTGCAGATTAGGCACAGAATAGTTCATGATAACGGTTTTTATTTCAGGAAAACAGGGACAGTCTCACTTTTAGTTGTCTTGTCTCTGACTTGAGCTGTTTTAATTAAAATAAAAGTAAATAAAATGATTATTAAACTCGTACACAATCATAAGTGAAATTTCATTGCTATTTTGACCACTGACTTAGAAAATGTCCCATTTCTAGGGTATCCCTTCCAAAACTGGTTAGTAGTGTGTTGTCCTCACGAGCAAGAGATGCTGTTTCACAGATCTAATATAATGATACACATATAATGATAAACCCAAATTGGTTGGGTTTAGGAAGGAGGAGGGTGGGTCAGTCGATTGGCCGGTCGCCCAGTTAATCATTCGGTCATTTAGTCAGACAGACAGACGGTAGGTCGACAGCAGCCTCTGGTGGGTTTATGCGAGAACAGTGCGGGCGCGAACGGCACTCGTGAGAGACGTTTGAGATATGAAAAAGTGCATGCAGCGGCCTCTTGCGGATTTGCGAAAACAAAAACTGCAAAAATAGGTACCCCCCTGGGATGTATTTCGCGGTCTACAGAAAAATCCACGGGACTACATTTTCAGAATGATCCTGCAATTGGCCGTAGTGTACGAGTGTGTGTGTGTGAGAGAGAATGAGTGTGTATGGGTGTTTCCCAGTACTGGGTTGCAGCTGGAAAGGCATCCACTGTATGAAATATATGCTGGATAAGTTAGCGTTTCATTCCGCTGTGGTCACCCCAGATTAACAAATGAACTAAGCCAAAGGTAAACGGATGAATGAATGAATGAATGAATGAATGACATAACCAATGTTAATTGTGTGCCTTTAACATAAACTTGTGTGTATTTGCCAGTTTAAAATGCATTCAATTGATTTGTTTGCTGTTGCCAGAGTGACCAATGCACAAGCTGCAAACGCTCAGCCCTTTTCTGCAAAAAAAAAAAAAAAAGGGTGGGATGCAGCACAGCTTATTTCCATTTAAAGACACACACAAAAAAACATCTTTTTGCTCCCACTTACAAAAGGGGGTGTTTAAATCATGGTATAATAAATGATCTGTGAGATCATTTGAGCAACCATGGGACACCTTAATTAAATCTAATAATAACATGTTCTTAAATAAATGATATGTTAATACATAAGAAATAATGTCTTATGAGGGTATCCTCACAAGTTCACAAAATTCATTCATTTTTTTTTCCGCCTTAGTCCCTTTATTAATCTGGGGTCGCCAAAATTCATATTAGGTCAATTTAATAATAAAAAATGTAAATAACGAGACACCCAGAGTTTATGACATCATTGATGATGCTGCTTTTAAAAATACAAACACGTGTGTACCTCTGAACACACTGACACAAAAACACACTTGACCTTTATGCTACTTCACTATAAAACCCCAATCAAACCAAAACACAATCTGTTATACAATATAGACAATTGCTTTCCTCTGGAAAACCACACGAAGGTCAAAGTATAACTATAAAAATGACTTTGAACAGTGGCTCTACTGTACAGATTGAGGACTGAGTCTCATCTGTGACAGACTCTCATTAACATTAACTCAGCTGTTGTTAATGCTCTATTTAAAAGGCCACAGGACACAGCTAGGCCCACAAAACCAAACACACACTTCCTTTATTGTCTCTGACCTTTAAATTAAACCACTGTTACACCGGACAGCACAGCACACAAGTTAACACTTGAAAATAAGAATAATTTCCTAGCTTCACATTTGTATTTAAACTTATATATCACTTGTCTTATGTTACATAATTTTGGGCAATAACCAAAAGGTTCAGATTGATTGATTTCTCTCTTTTGCCAAAAGCCATCATTGGAATATTAAGTAAAAATCCTATTCCATGAACATGCATGAAAGGGTTTCGGGTGGTTCAAAAGACCCACCCTCCCTACTGATATGAGCTCATTTGTCCGATTTTTGACAGTATGCCATCACAAATTGTGAAAATAACCAATAGAAGAGACCAATTTAATTATTAATTTTTATTTAAATGGACAAATTCTGCCTGAGCAAATGAGCTGGCCAGTTTGTTATTTGCCTATAGGCTACAGTTTTTAATTCAAAACAAGTTTTAACAGATTCCTTATTGTGTTTTTCTTAACGATGGATGGTAATAAATTAGCATTTAAAGAAAATAAGTATTTTTTCATATTTCTTTTTAAAGAAATGTAATTTAAAATTCTAATCTCATTACATTATTTATAAGTGTAATAACGTACATTTTAAATGCACATTTGTAAATAAACACAAATTTTTGTAAACATAAAATAGTATGGTAAGAAATTTGACAAAAATGTAGGAAGTATTTTTGTTGCATAAAAAAGTGTGATAATGATGACCATATGACAAACTAATCCAAAACTTTGTGCTTAAAATGTCACTAATATGCAGTATTTGAACATCATAATTTAATAGAAAATGACATGAATAACTGCAAAAAAAACAACTTTTTGACAAAAAAGGACCACCCCTTTTAATAGGCTAAATACGGGCCTGATGTTATCTTTAAATCTCAATAAGAAAATAAATAAATAAATAAATAAATAAATAAAATTGCATGGTCCAGCAGGCCTGTAGCCAGGGGGGGTTTGAGTGGTTCGAAAGACCCACCCCCCTTCTGACAAAGTCCATAATTTGGCCCATATATGAGCTCATTTGTCTCATTTTTAACAGTATGCCATCACAAATTGTGAAAAAACCAATAGAAGAAGACTTTAAGATGAATAACCAATAAAATAACCAATAAAAGAAGGCTTTTATTATTTAAATGGACAAATTCTGCCTGAGCAATTGAGCTGGCCAGTTTGTTATTTGCCTACAAGTTTTAACAGATTCCTTATTGTTTTTTAATGATTGATGGTAATAAATTCGCATTTAAAAAAATAAGTATATTTTTTTCATATTTCTTTGTTCAAAATTTTTTATGTAGAATTGTAATCTCATTACATTATTTATAAAACTGTAATAATGTACATTTTAATGCACATTTGTAAATTTTTCACTTTGACAAAAATGTAGGAAATATATTTGTTGCATCAAAAAGTGTGGTAATGATAACCATCTAACAAGCTAAACCAGTATAAATTAGTGCTTAAATTGTCACTAAAATGCAGTATTTGAACATCATAATTTAATAGAAAATCAGGCGAATAACTGCAAAAAGGTAAATTTTTTGAGAAAAAAGAACCACCCCTTTTAATAGGCTGGATACAGGCCTGATAATATGTTTAGCTAAAGAAGAAAATAAATACTAACGAAATAAAAAATACAATTGCATGGTCCAGCAGGCCTGTAGCCAGAGGGGGTTCGTGTGGTTCGAAAGAACCACCCCCCTTCTGACAAAGTCCAGAATTTAGCCCCTTTATGAGCTCATTTTACCCATTTTTGACCGTATGCCATCACAAATTGTGAAAATAACCAAAAAAAGAAGGATTTAAGATGAATAACCAATAAAATGACCAATAAAAGAAGACTTTTATTATTTAAATGGACAAATTCTGACTGAGGAAATGAGCTGGCCAGTTTGTTATTTGCCTATAGTTTTTCATTTAAAACAAGTTTTAACGGATTCCCAATTTTTTTGTGTTTTTTTAGTTTTATTTTATGATGGATGATAATAAATTAGCATTTAAAAATAAGTATTTTTTCATATTTCTAAAATTACAATCTACATTATATATAAAACTGTAACAACTTGTAAATGAACACTATTTTGTAAACAAAAAATTAGTATGATAAACATTTTGACAAAAATGTAGGATGTATTTTTGTTGCAACAAAAAGTGTGGTAATGATAACCATCCGCCAAGCTAATCCAGCACAAATTAGTGCTTAAAGTGTCACTAAAATGCAGTGACTGAACATCAAATATCTGCAAAAAGGTCCACTTTTTGAAAAAAAAAGAACCACTCCATTTGATAGGCTGGCTACAGACCTGTCCAGGGTCACAAATATATAAAATGGAAATAAATGATAATACCTCCTAAAAGGCAAATGATCTCAAAAGCCAGCAAAAAAAGAATTCAATCAAATACTAATTAAATATATATTTAAATTAGTAATACGTATGAAATAAAAGCTCATTATAATATGTATAGTATTAATACAGTTAACAGATAATTAAACAGTAATGATCCATAATAATAGCCTATCAATACCTCTCGTCGGTTCTGTGGAGTGTCAATCATCCGTGTCTCCTCCCTCTCAGTATTTAAGCATCAGCTCGAGTCGAGACTTCAGAGTCAGACCTGAGAGAAAGACAGAGGTTGAGTTACTCCATAATTCAAAGTCCATCACGAAATCTACCATTTCTACCTACACACTGTTTGTTTGCTATTGGGAAATTATGAATGGGATGCCTCGGTATCTTCTCCACATTAGAGCATTTTTCATCGTAAGCAGTTTTAAAAGTGACTTCTCGTGATAATAACTCTTCAAATTTGACGAAGTGTGTGAGTAAAGCAGTCTGAGGATCATCATCATACAGTATCTCTCCATCAGTGGAGGATAATCAGCCTCCTGTCATGAAATCTGTGCTGCTGGTCTGCGTGTTTCTGCTGCCTCTGCAAACACTCGCGCTGCCGCTGCGCCACAGGTGAGAGACGCACGCGCATCATCATTTATCATCAGAGATCAAACGGCGATAAACACTGTTCAGAATTTCATTCATATCTTCGGTGTTGAATATTGTTATCTCTCTTGTTAAGCTTGGGGATTTTCGTTTTTAACTCGCGTTTGATATTAGTCTGAATATTAGCGCTAACACTTAAAACTCGATTTAAACCGTTAATGACTTACAGAAAACTGAAAATACATATTTAAGTGCTTTTATTAAACATTCGTTATGTGTTAGTGAAATGTGTACATAAACATAACCGACAGAACTTTAAAGATTTAAATGATTAGTGTTTAAATTAACAAAAACAACATTGTTAGCCTAAGTAAATCAAGTATCAAGTTCTGTCAGTCAGTTGCCGCCATTTATTGTTGGTTTACAGTAATTAATGTAAACAAAATCTTACTGTTACCTGGAATCTTATAAAAAATGTAGCGTAGGCTATATAATTCAGATAATACATGTAGGGTAATATGCTCAAGTTTTTGTAACATTCATTACTTTAAGCAAATTATCATTGCTAGTAGCTAACTTGTCTAACTTGATAAATTATGTAATAATGAATGTTTTTGAAGTCAATCAGCATCAATAACTGCTGTAGATGTATTGTTCTCTGTTAGCTAACTGTAACTAATGTAAACAATTAAGGAGTTATGCTATGGCAAGCCGTTTAACAATTTAACATCGCTAGTAGCCTCTAACCTTGTATGTGCTCGTCAGTTATTTTAGTTGCTTGAAAATAATGTAATAATGACTGTTTTTAAGCTAATTAGTTACTCTGTTGTTAATTGTTAGCTTGTGGTAACTAGGCTAATGTAAAAAATTATTGTAAAGTTTAACCAGTAGGATAGTTGTAAATAAACAGAATTCAGATATCCCTTGTCAAAACATCCTACTGGAATTTCAGTTTATCCTTTAGGATACTATAGTATTATAATGGATTCTTAAAATTCTAATGGACATTGAGAATTTTTCTTATAGGATTTTCACTTTGTCCTATAGGATTTTAAAATCCTTTTGGGCATTATGACTTAGAATTATTAGACTGTGATTAGATTGTGTGGGTTTTTTTTAAATGAAATTCCACTTTTTTTCCATAGGATATTTTTGATTCTGTCAATTAATTATGTTTTAGATCACTATAGTATAGGATGTTTTTTTTTCTTCAAAGACCTATAATTTTTCCTAAAGTATAATGATTATAATATGAACATATAAAAATTACAATATAATAAACATTTCAGTAAACATTATATATTACAATAAAATACTAATGAAACAATACATTTTGCTAATGTCTTTTATTTAATCAGCCTCTTCAGTTTTGCTAATAACAAAAATAAATAAAATAACAGTATCTTTTTCTTTAGTAGATAAGTAATTTACAGTTAATATAGAGTACAGTTAATTTAAAGCATTTTGTAGCATTATATATATATATATATATATATATATATATATATATATATATATATATATATATATATATATATATATATATATATATATATATATATATATATATATCCCATTAAAATACTCTAGAAATTATCCTAAAGGATTTTTATGTCTTGTCCTATAAAACAATCCTATAAGAAAAAATCCTATTGAAATCCTATAGAAATGGTTCCAAAATATGATAAAAATTCTAATTGGATTCCTATAAAGAAATCCTATTGGAATCCTTTAGGATTTTTCAATACAAGCTTATAAAAAAGCTCCTATTGGAATCCTATAGAATTTTTAAAATGAATCATAAGAAAACCTTTAATGGAATCCTATAGGAATGGTTCCAAAATATGATAGAAATTCTAATTGGAATCCTATAAAGAAATCCTATTGGAATCCTTAAGGATTTTTTTTACAAGGGATAGCTATTGGCTAAGTTCAAGTTTGTTTATGGCAGGGCGTTACTTAAAGCAAACTTTGCTAGTATCCTATAGCTTGTATTTTAGCAATATAAAAATGAATTAGCCCGTTTTGATTTAGATTTAATAAATACTGTAGATGTATTTGTAATTGTTAATAGTAACAGTAATGTAAACAATGAAAGTTGACTGTAAAGTGTTACCAGTAATATATAACAGACTAGTTTAAGTGAATATGTTTCTGGCCAATAATTTTGGCATTAAGGCAAACATATTGTTAGCATTTAGCACATATGCTAATGCTACATGTTTTCATTCATTTATTCATTCTAGACCTGATATTGGATTATGACAACCCAGCATTTTTTTAGAGTATACTAATCACTACAGAGTTGTTCTACTAACATAATTGATTAATAAATACTTGTAACTTCCCCATAGTGTTTGTTAGTTTTAAAGAATAGATGTAAAAGCAGCTTGCCACACAAGTGTGTCTGTGTGACGTGTAGTTCTCCATGAGATAGTGTGTGTCACTTGACTGTCTGCATTTGGCACAGAGAGCGTGAGAGAGACGTGCCACCTGAAACGTACTTTCTCAGATTTCCCCATCATGACTGCTTGCTTAGTCATGATATAGAGCAGGTTATTTCTAACTCTTGACTTGCAAGACGCAACACTGAATCATGGACACAATCCACATACCTTCAAATTTGCATGAAAATTGACTTTTTTTTCTGCACTGAAAAAAAATGATTCATTGGATTCACTACATTTTTGTAAGGTAAGTGGTTGCAAACAATTTATATGGGCTGAAGTGAAACAAATGAAGTTGAACATGACTAAATTTATTTTGTTTGTTTCAAAACAGCCCATATAAATTGTTTGCAACCACTTACCTTAAAATAAAATAGTAAACCCAATGAATCTTTTTTCAGCGTGGTAGATATTACGATGTTATTTCTTGATTTAATGAATTCACTCCATTTTGACCAATTTTAGAAAACAAGACTTCTTATCCCATGTAAATTTTCCCTGGATTTAATAACGTTTAGATGTTTGCATTGAAAAACAAGACCCTTAGGAAAAGCATCACTTTATTAATTTAACATTTTTTCAGGGTGATCAGTTATTATAATGTTATTTCAACCTAAGGCTATATTTTGTGTAAAGGCTGATTTATACTTCTGCGTCAAGTGCACACATATGGTCCAGCGCAGCCTTCGCACGGTTACATAGCCCTCGCCGTGGCTGACGCCAACACTGACGCACCTCTCTCAAGAAATGTAGCGCGAGTTCTGTGATTGGTCGGCTTGGTAGCTGTGACCAGTGTGGGCGGAGCCGAGAGACATGCCAACCCGTAGGAGGGATTGTTTACAAGTGTCGAGTCCAGGTGTTTTGTGTCTACCTTATGATTAAAGTTGTTGCATGTCCACTGGTTCCCGCCTCTGAATAAGCAGGTTTTAGCATTTGTTGCTAGATCAGATACGGTTGCGGCCGGAATTTAATGAGAATTATTTATTAAATTTCCCATTTATTGTATTTTATCAACATCTAGCCCCACCCTAACCCCAACCCAACCGTCACAGTAAGGTAAAAACAGCAGTTGTATTTATGCTATCTATTAAATTACCCAATAAATTGTATTTTTTGACGCCTAACCCCACCCCAACCCTAAACCCAACAGTCTCAATAATGTAAAATATTAATTATTGTTATACAGTGTCATTAAAAATGGTCCTATACCGATGTGCATATTGCACTTCCGGCCGGCCGCGTATGCGATCTAGACTTTACCAGTTTTAACTACGTGTACATTAAGGCAGCGTTAAATGAAACTCAAGTAAAAGTAAAGAAACTCAACACAGAGGAACATAAACACCTACTGCCAGCTAGCGTTTCAGAAGTGTTATTGCAGAGCAACACAAACAGCAGCAGAAGTATAAATGCACGGCTACGTGCAAGGCAGACGCCATGGGTCACGCCACTCACTCGATGCAGAAGTATAAACCAGGCTTAAGCCAAAGGAAAATGAGTTAATTAATTTTTTGATTCAATCAAATTCACTCCATTTTGACCAATTTTAGAAAACAAGACTTCTTCATTCTATCATTTTCTTTTCGGCTTAGTCCCTTTATTAATCTATTTTAGATTTAATTTAGCATATTTTAGCATATGTTAGCATATATTCTAATTTAGCATATGTTTTACGCAGAAACATCCATACACACTCATTCACTACGGACAATTTAGCCTACCCACTTCACCTGTACCGCATGTCTTTGAACTGTGGCGGAAACCGGAGCACCCGGAGGAAACCCACGCGAACGCAGGGAGAACATGCAAACTCCACACAGAAACGCCAACTGACCCAGCCGAGGCTCGAACCAGCGACCTTCTTGCTGTGAGGTGACAGCACTACCTACTGCACCACCGCATCGCCAAACAAGAATTCTTATCCCATGTAAATTTTCCCTAAATTCTATCTTGATTTAATAATGTTTAGGTGTTTACACTGAAAAACAAGTCAATCTGTTATTTGAACCTAACGTTATTTTGTGTAAAATATATACGAAAGTAATGGAGATGGGTGCAACAGTGTATTTTCATTTTATATTTTAATACTTTCAAACTTTTTATTACTAAAAACCTTTATAAACCTGCAGTAAAGGAACACAAAATGTCTAAAAATAAAAAAGTAGGCTTTAAACAAAAACAATAAATATAATAACAGATGAATAAACACTATTTAGATGCTGATTTAAAGAGGACTTATTATGCAAAAACACTTTTATAAGGGGTTTAAACACAGTTGTGTGGCAACAGTGTGAGAATATAGCCAGCTTCTAATGGTAACAAACAATATATTAATTTTATTTTATATAATCACACTTGATAAAAACAGTCTGTAGAAACACTTTGATTGACATTCTCTCTTTGTACGTGTCATCAGAGAGGGAAATCCCCGCCCATTAGTGACGATCTCTCCCTCATTAGCATTGAACATTACTGTGCATCCACACCGAAAGCGGCGAGAGCGCCAAAGTAGACAGAAGTCATTCATTTTCAATGGGAGCGGGTGGTGATAAGCGGTGAGAAATGGCGCAATGCATCTTCGCCAATGTGTGCGTCGAGGAGAGTTGAAATCAAGTCAACTGTATGGTAATGAGCTATGACGCGGTTTGGCGGCAAGCAGTCAGAATGTAGAAGTCCACCGCTTGAGAGGATTCCAGAGAACACAGTCCTGTGAACTTTGGTTTCGACTACAGTTGTTCCCAAGTGTTTGAATATTGTAATCGCCTGATTTCTAATTATTTACGATGTTTTCTTACAGGGCATACATGAAAAAAATGTTACTGGCGATGTGCTTGATGTGCATTAATGTTTTATTTTTTTTTCTTAAAAAAAGCGGGAATCTCATGCTAACTATAACAACTTTTCAAAACAGTATTGCTGCTTCAGAATATATCAGACATATGGACACATACTGGAGCAAGCTTCCATTGTTAAATAAAAAGCGCGCAACATTTTCGTGCTAGAAAGCAGGTTTTTATGTGGGATCGAAAGTGATATGCTGATATGCTGCAACGGTCTCTTAAATATGAGATCAATGTAGTGAATTTTGATGCTCTCGCTGGCGGAGCACCAGTGTTGTCACCAGAGCGGTCAGAGCATTCTCGCCGCCTTCAGTGTGAACGCACAGTTAGTCTTGTTTCTGAATCTGCCACTATGCTGACACATAGGCATTTATAGCTCCACCCCCGTTTTTGAAAAGAGCACAATCTCTTTAGAATTTAAAGCAACAGTCACCAAAATGGCACAATTAGGATCAAAGTCTAAAAGGGGCAGTTTCAAAGAGTTATAAAACATTAGTTGTGTGGTATTTTGAGGTGTAACTTCACAAACACACTTTAGGGACATTAGAGACTTAATTTACATCTTGTAAAAAGGGGTAAAATAGCCCCCCCTTTAATACTTCCACTTACAAACAGAACTTTACTTTAAGATTCTGCCAAATCTCTAAACAGGTTTTGCATTTTGGGTCTTTTAATGAAATTAAATCTGATCTCAAAGCCTGACTGAGCACAATCTCAGTGTTTCCCCCTTCTGGTGGGATAAATCCATTTGTGTGGCATAGGTGAAACAAGCTTCCAGAATAAATCTGAACACGCAGCGAGCGTCTAATGTGAGAAAAGGTCAAACAGACTGTGTGTGAGGTCACAAACACCAAGTGATTTAGGACTTTAATGTTCAACTGGAAATGAAATCCTCTTTTGTGCATTTATGTAAGGTGGACTTAAGCGGTTTTCCCCTAAATTAGCCTTGTTTTTTTTTTTTTAAATGTGCCTTTCAGAGAGTGGATTGCAACATCATTCTTAACAGTTTGTGCGATTAAGATGGATATTTGTGCATGTTAACATCTCTCGCAGCCGGCCACATGCAGGGCACTAATGTGGGAACGCTTCTTAACAATCTTTCCTTCTCTCTCAACCTGAAACTGCCAGACTTCCTCTTTGTCTGAATAAAACCTCACAATACGTCTACTCTTCTTCCTCTACAAGCCAAGAGACTCTTCACCCTGCTGTCTTCTATATTCACTGACCTGTGCGTGTGTGTGTGTGTGAGACTGAAGTGTACGAATGGAGTAGGACTTTAGCTTTGGGTCAGAGGCTTAGAAAGGGCTTATGTTGGGACGGGTGATTGAGAAACCTGCTCGGATTTCTTTTCAGCATATGTTATATGATGCAGCATGGACATTTCTATCTAATCAAATGTGCAACTGCAACAAAGAGTGTTAAACAAATTAAGATAAGAAGGCGGAAGGACGAAAAGGAAATAAATGTCAAAGTGCAAGGTAAAGAATGAAAAGTTGAAAGGAAAGGACAGACCTTGAAGACAGATCAAAGAGTTTTACTGATAAAGAACACCCGGCTGTCTGAAATCATACAATCATATTTGAGAATAAAGAAACAGACCTTTTAATTTGAATTAAAATAGATTCCAATGAACCAGAAAAGCAAAGTGTCAACAGATATCGGTTTAAAAGTCATTTAAAAGTCTGTAAGTTTGCAGATCAATAGATATAACACATTATGGACTATAAATATAGAATGACACATAGACATAGATATGTGTATTTTCTGCTCTCCCCCATGTTTCTATGACATTGTGCTATGAAATGTTATTGATGATGTGACTTTTACAATGGGAGGCCATGGGATCAGTGTATTTTAATAGGACGTCTCTTCCTTATTCTATGTCAGTAGGGCTAATTTGGGGTGGTCTTGAACCCGAGGGGTAAAATTTGTACCCCCTTGTGAGGTAAATATATATACACACTCCCCAGCCACTTTATTAGGTACACCTTACTAGTACTGGTTGGACCCCCTTTTGCCTTCAGAACTACATTAATCGTTTGTGGCATAAATTAAACAAGGTACTGGAAATATTCCTCAGAGATTTTAGTCCTTTTTGACGTGATAGCATCACGCAGTTGCTGCGGATTTGTCGGCTGTGAATCTCCCATTTCCACTACATCCCAAAGGTGCTCTATTGGATTGAGATCTGGTGACTGTGGAGGCCACTTGAGTACAGTGAACTCATTATCATGTCCAAGAAACCAGTCTGAGATGATTTGCGCTTTATGACATGGTGCGTTATCCTGCTGGAAGTAGCCATCAGATGATGGGTACACTGTGGTCATAAAGGGATGGACATGGTCAGCAACAATACTCAGGTAGACTGTGGTGTTGACACGATGCTCAATTGATACTAATGGGGCCAAAGTGTGCCAAGAAAATATCCCCAACACCATTACACCACCACCACCAGCCTGAACCGTTGATACAAGACAGGATGGATTCATGCTTTCATGTTGTTGATGCCAAATTCTGAGCCTACCATCCGAATGTCGCAGCAGAAATCGAGACTCATCAGACTAGGCAACGTTTTCCCAATCTTCTATTGTACAATTTTGCTAAACCTGTGCGAATTGTAGCCTCCGTTGCCTGTTCTTAGCTGACAGGAGTGGCACCCGGTGTGGTCTTCTGCTGCTGTAGCCTATCCGCCTCAAGGTTGGACGTGTTGTGCGTTCAGAGATGCTCTTCTGCAGACCTCGGTTGTAACGAGTGGTTATTTGAGTTACTGTTGCCTTACTATCAGCTCGAACCAGTCTGGCTATTCTCCTCTGACCTCTGGCATCAACAAGGCATTTGCGCCCACTGAAACGCCGCTCACTGGATATTTTCTCTTTTTCGGATCATTCTCTGTAAACCCTAGAGATGGTTGTGTGTGAAAATCCCAGTAGATCAGCAGTTTCTGAAATGCTCAGACCAGCCCGTCTGGCACCAACAAACATGCCACGTTCAAACTCGCTTAAATCAATTCTTCCCCATTCTGATGCTCGGTTTGAACTGCAGCAGATCATCTTGACCATGTCTACATGCCTAAATGCATTGAGTTGCTGCCATGTGATTGGCTGATTAGAAATTAGCGTTAACGAGCAGTTGGACAGGTGTACCTAATAAAGTGGCCGGTGAGTGTATATAACAATTTTACAGATAGAACTACAGTATATCCGTGCTGAAAGCAGTGTGTGATGTGCTAAAGGCGTTGTTTGGTGTGTGTTGTACTGAAAGGGATGCGTGTTGTGCTGAAGGCGGTGTCTGTGTGTTATGCTGAAAGCAGTGTGTTTTGCTGAAGGCATTGCGTGATGTTTTGAAACTGTTGTGCTGAAAGCAGTGTGTGGTGTGTGTGTTGTGCATGTTAAATGAGGAGGGTGTTTTGGAAACTCCAGTGATTCAGTCTTTCCTACTATGCATTGTATGTAGAAGCAGGAGTCCTGCAAACACAGACGTGCGCTGACCCTGAGCCCCCCGGTAGTCCCTCAGCTCCGGACTTGTTAACAAAGCCTCTGTACTGCTGCAACAGAACACTAATGGCAGACATGCAGCTGAACACACTGCTGCTCACGCGGATCAAACTAACCTAATCAAGCTAAATTTTACACATACTCTTCAAATATATTCAACTCATGATTAACAGATCCTGTTAGCTCTGACTAGCATATATTAGAACTACACAGTCCCGGTCTACATTAGTTTTCAAGATGTTTTCTTTGTTTCCAAGATTAAAGCTTGTATTTAGATCATTTTATATATATTTATGTGGCAGGAGAGATAATTAGTTGCTTTGCGTCATTGATTAATGGGTGTTTGTTTCTGCCCTATTACTAAACGGCATTTGGGCTATAAAAAGGGGTAAACATTTGCCACCTGGAATGCGTCACCTGATGAGCTGTGGCGCCGTGAACGCGCTTCCGTCATTTCCCGGACCTGCCGAGGGCACTTGAAAGTAATCGGGTTGGATATTGCTTTAATTTAAAGTGTTGTTTGGCTGTGGTGCAAGGCTCAAGTGTGTAGAGACTGGAAAAGGTAAGAAAGTATTGTGTCAGTTGTTTAATGGTGTAGTTAATGCGATCGATCTGGGAACGCTGCATACTCTCTTCCTCTTCTCAGCTGCGAGAACCAGACGCAGGTGCGCAGCTGTGTTTGTTTTGCTGTGCCGGCTGTTTGGCTGAAAACTACGTGATTACTGCGTTTTGATTGACCTTGTTCCCCTTCGGCAAGCGGCTGGGTGGCATTCTGTAAAGTGAGCTGTCGTGCGCTCCGCGTTCATTTGCGGCTACAGTGCTGTCCTGTTTTCCAAGTTTATTTTGTTTTGGGTTTATTTTGGTTTACATAAGTATTGTTTATTTAACTAACTTTATTTTTTTTGTTGTTGATTTATTATTGCTCTCGTTTGAGTCCCATTTCTCCTATTTGGTTTATCTGATTTGTATACGTTTTTTATAAGTGTAAAATCCTCCTTTATTTGGTTTAGCTGAATTTATTTATTTTTGTTTTATTACTGGTTATTTATTTATCCAGCTGGACTTTTTGCTATTTTGATTTATGAGATTTGTTTATTTTCTGTAACTATGCCTCACCTTGTGAAGGCCTAGTGAGGCACTGTATCTTATTTTTGTTTAGATTATTTGATTTTTGGTTAATTTTCTTGTTTTTGCTAATTTGTGTGCTTTAAGAGAATCTTTACTGGTTTTCTCATTGTTTACGGAGGATTTAATTTGATTTATTTTTATTGTAAATTGTTCTAATTTTTGTGTGCAAGTTTATTTGTTATTTTTTGGTTTGATTGCAGGCCATTTGTCCACTTGTGACCGGGCCCGAGCTCCCAGGACAGAAGACTAATATTTTATAGGTGATTTTGGGATTTTCTCACAGTGTGTAGTGATTTATTGTTTGTGCGCGTGTACTCTTTTTACACAGTGGAGTGCAGTGTTTTCACTTATAGGAAGTGCAGTCTGGCCATCTTCCCTGGCTGGTGAGCTCTGGCCCTGGGGCACACTATGATTCTACTGGCTACTGTGTTAATATCGCAATATTGGTTTTAATCATGTTTTTATTCGAGGCTTGTTAATAAAAATCTATTTTTGTACTGTGCTAATGTCTCTGACTCTAATTGGTGGAGCGAACTTGTGCGTGCCTTTTATAGGTGGTGTGTTTTAATTCTTTGGGTGAAATTCCCAAAGTGGCGTAGTCGGGTAAAACAGTGTAAAGTCTATTCTATTTGGGGGGGGTCTTCCTACATTCGCCCACCTGCCACCCGTCACATCTTGGCGTAGTCGGCAGGGTCTCCACCATAATTTAGTGTCAGAGACATTGGTTTATTTGTGTCTTTTAGTTTATTTTCAGTTTCTTTTTGGAAAACAGGACAGCGGTGTGTGGTCTTTTGAGTAGTTCCATTTAGTGGTCCTCTCTTTCCTGGGGTAAGTGTTTTTTTTTCCCCTTTTATAATCATGGATGATGAATTACAAGAATTGCGAGATTTGGTAGTTCAGTTGAGAGCTGACAATGCGCGGCTGCAGCAGGCTCAGGCACCGGTTGGGTTGCCTGGCCCTGATGCTGCCCTCCCTAGCACCTCTGCGGTTCCCCCTGTTACACCGCCGCCATCTGGTGTTACACCAGAGCGATTTGTTTTCGTGCCACGAGATCGACGGTGCCCAAAGTTTAATGGTAAATCGGGGTTAATGATTGATGAATGGGTTGAGGAGGCACAGGCATGTATGAGGTTGCGCTATATGTCGGTAGCAGATAAAGCTTTCTTTTTAATTGATCATTTGGAAGGAGAGGCCAGGGAAGAGATCAGATATCGTTCTGATCTAGAGCGTGGGGATCCCGACAAAATTATCAAGGCATTGCGTGATGTCTATGGTTGCTCCCAGTCATATGTTGCCTTGCAAGAAGCCTTCTTTTCTAGAAAGCAACTTGAGGGTGAGACCCTTTTAGAGTTTTCTCTTGCGCTTCTGGGCTTATTAGAAAGGGTTAAAAGTAGAGCGCCGCATGTGTTCCCTAATGCAGAAATTTTATTACGGGACCAATTTGTCGAGCATGTTATCGATAGCGCCCTGAGGCGAGAGCTGAAGCAGATGGTTCGTCGCCAGCCCGCTGCTACCTTATTAGAGGTTCGGAGGGAGGCAATCAGATGGGAACAAGAGGGGATGCCTGGGGGAGCAAGGGGGCGTAGTCAATCGGTCCCATTAACGTATGGTATACAATATGGGGTACGCAGTGGAACACCTATGGGATTAGTTGCGTCACCACAACAGTCAGAGTTGGGTGAACTAAGGGAAATGCTGCGGCGGCAACAACAGCAGTTGAATCAGTTAACTCAAACATTTGCACGGTTTCAAACGTCACATGTACCAGGTAAATTTTCTCGATCGGGTCCAATTGTTTGTAGACGGTGTCAACGACCAGGTCATTTCGCCCGCGAATGTAGTGGGCAGAGGAGTCTTCCACACCCTCCTCAGGCCACGTCTGGTTCTGTTGCAGCTGAGAACGGACAGCCGTGCTCACCCCAACCGTCGGAAAACTAGCCCCCACCAGGCTGAGGGGTCACAGCCTGGGTGGGGAAGGTATTGACTCAAGTAAAATTCTCGCACACCACTCAGTTTCTAAATTGATTTCTCCTTGCCCACATGTGACCGCCCTTATAGGAGGTGTTGCAGTGCCCTGTTTGGTCGACACCGGTTCGATGGTGTCAACAATTACAGAGAGTTGTTTCCGACAACATTTTGAGCCATGGGGCCTGGATCGCCTTCAAAATTGTCAGTGGTTACAGCTTCGAGCAGCCAATGGGCTTACTATTCCATATGTAGGGTACTTGGAGTTAGATGTAAAACTTTGTGGCAAGTTAGTTACTGAGTGTGGCATCCTGGTGGTTCGGGACCCTCCAGACGGTATGAGTTTGGAGGTTCCGGGCGTACTTGGGATGAACATTCTTGCCCGGTGCTACGAGGAGCTGTTCGGGCAGCACGGTAATGCTCTTTTCAACTTACCTGTGCTAACACAATTGCCTAGTGTGTCGAGCGCCTTACAGTATTGTCACAAAGTAAGTGCTAGGAAACTTTCTGATCATATGGGGTGCGTGCGGGTTCGTGGGCGTAGAGTGTGTCGCATTCCAGGTGGCACAATGAAGTTAGTGGCTGCAACCTGTTCGGCTCAGTATTTTGGCCATGTTGTTTTATTTGAGCCCCCAGAGTCAGGCCTCCCTGCTGGACTTTTGGCATCACCAGCTCTGGTAAGAGTAAATCGGGGAACAGTCTATGTGCCAATAGTAAATGTTGGTGCAGTGGACGTAGTGCTTCATCCGGCAACAGTGATGGGCAATTTGAAAGAGGTCTATATAGTTAGTCTGCCAGCTGGGGTTAGTGAAGCAAAACCAGTGACTGCTACAGTTCGATCTCATAGTGTGGTGGGGTGTTCCTTATCTCAACAGGTTGAGTCACTCGATTTATCTGTTCTGTCTCCTCCTGAGCAGGTTCAGGTTCGTGCTCTCTTGCAGAAGTACCAAGCTGTGTTTTCTGATCATGAGAGTGATCTTGGTTGTACCAGTCTCATTTCCCATGACATACCTTTATTGGATAATGCTCCAGTGCGCCAACGATATCGGCGAATACCACCATCTGAGTATGAGGTAGTGAAGACTCATATCAATCAGTTGTTAGAAGCTGGAATAGTTAGGGAGAGTTGCAGTCCTTATGCATCCCCGATAGTTTTGGTAAAAAAGAAGGACGGTAGCCTGCGCATGTGCGTAGACTACCGTCATTTGAATGCCAAAACTAGGAGGGATGCATTCCCACTGCCTCGCATTGAGGAGTCCTTGGACTCCTTATCTGGTGCTCGCTGGTTCTCTACATTGGATTTGGCCAGTGGGTATTTGCAAGTTCCCGTTTCTGAGCAGGATAAGCCGAAGACCGCGTTCTGTACACCGTTTGGATTGTTTGAATGGAACCGTATGCCCTTTGGCCTTTGTAACGCTCCAAGTACTTTTCAAAGGTTGATGGAGCGGTTATTCGGGGACCAGCGGTGTCAGTCATTGCTTCTGTATCTTGATGATGTTGTGGTTTATTCTTCCTCCATAGACCAACATTTGGAGAGGCTGGAGATGGTACTGGGCCGTCTAGAGAAGGAAGGGCTCAAGGCCAAGCTCGAGAAATGTGCTTTCTTCCGGCGTGAAGTAAAGTACTTGGGCCATGTCATATCTGCGCAGGGAGTAGCAACTGATCCAGGTAAAATAGAGGCGGTTGCACATTGGCCCTGCCCTGAGACTGTATCTGAGTTGCGAACATTTCTTGGCTTTGCAAGCTATTATAGGCGTTTTGTGGAAGGGTTTGCTAAACTGGCTGCACCCCTCCACCGGTTGGTGGCAGAAGTTGGAGGAAGTAAGTCAGGTAAGCAAAAGAGACAGGGCTTGACTTGTGTATGGACAGAGCAGTGTCAAATGGCTTTTGAGACCCTAAAGGGGAAGTTGACATCCGCCCCAATATTAGCTTATGCAGATTTCTCGAAGCCTTTCATTCTGGAGGTAGACGCCAGTCATGGAGGGTTGGGGGCAGTTTTGTCCCAAGACTTTGAAGGGAAGGTTCGACCTATAGCATATGCCAGTCGTAGTCTCAGGCCCTCTGAGCGGAATATGACTAATTATAGCTCAATGAAACTAGAGTTTCTCGCCCTTAAATGGGCTATGGTTGAAAAGTTTCGCGAGTATCTTTTGGGGCACAAGTGTATTGTGTTTACCGACAATAATCCTCTGAGTCACTTAGCTACAGCGAAACTTGGAGCCACAGAGCAACGTTGGGCCGCCGAGCTGGCCGCATTTGACTTTGAGGTAAAGTATAGGTCAGGAAGGAGTAATGGGAATGCGGATGCTCTCTCCCGCCAGAATTTGGTTGACAAGGGGGTAGTGGGGGAGTTTGCAGTTGGCGCTAGGGTTCCAGAAACCTTGCAGCAGGCTATTAGTAAGGGCTTTCCAGTTCAAGCAGATATGCGGGCCATAAGCACATTGCCGGGGTATTCTGGTTCTGACCTTCGTTGTATGCAGGAGGCTGATCCCGTTATTGGACCAGTGATAAAGTTCTGGAAGCGGGGCCAGCGTCCAGGATTAGATGAGCGGAAACTACTAGCTAAACCAGTTTTGACCCTTCTCCAGCAGTGGAATAGGTTTGAGGAGAAGGATGGAGTTTTATACCGTAGGATATTCCGCCCTGATGGAGGGGAAGTATGTTATCAACTTGTGTTACCTGATGTTTTGAAGGAAGAGGTTTGGATACAGCTGCATCCCCAGCATGGCCATCAAGGAGTGGAACGCACCAGTGAGTTAATTCAGCAGCGCTGCTATTGGCCCAATATGTTGGCTGATGTGACCCGGTGGTGCCGTGAATGTGAACGTTGTCAACTTGCCAAAGACACCGGGCTAGTGGCACATGCTTTCATGGGCCACTTGCTAGCCTCAAAGCCCAATGAAGTTCTTGCAATTGACTTTACCATGCTTGAGCCTTCATATTGTGGAAAGGAGAACATATTAGTGATGACTGATGTGTTTAGTAAGTTTTCTATGGCAGTGCCCACACACGATCAAAGAGCGGAGACTGTGGCCAAGGTCTTAGTCGAGGAGTGGTTTTATAAGTATGGGGTTCCCGGACGCATCCATTCAGATCAGGGCCGCAACTTCGAATCCACTCTTATACGGCAGCTTTGCGAACTGTACCAGGTAAAAAAATCCCGTACCACCCCATACCATCCAGCCGGCAATGGACAATGTGAGCGATTCAACCGCACATTGCATAATTTGTTGCGAACCTTGCCAGACTCTAGAAAAAGGGACTGGGTGTCTTGTCTGTCACAGGTGATATTTTGCTATAATACCACCCCTCACCAAGCGACAGGAGAGTCGCCCTATTACCTTATGTTCGGTCAAGATCCCCGGTTGCCAGTAGATTTCTTGCTGAGCCAGGTACCAGAACCAAGTGTAGGTAGTGTACATCACTGGGTCTTGGAACATCGTAGGCGGTTGCAGGCTGCCTTTGAGGGGGCACGGGAAAGGTTGAAGGTTGCAGCAGCCAGGCGGAAAAACCTGCATGACCAGCATGTTCAAGATCGACCCCTGGTTGAAGGTCAGTTAGTTTATCTAAGGGATCATACAGTAAGGGGACGCCACAAGATTCAAGACTTGTGGAGTTCAGTTGTCTACCGGGTTATTCACTCCCCTGAGGAGGGAGGGGCGGTATATGCCATTGCACCCGTTACAAGTCCAGGTAAGGTGAGGCGAGTACATCGGTCACAGTTGAAGGCTTGTGTTCAGAAGCAGGTTTCTAGTGATCAACCCACTGGTGTTGTGGAGATTCAAGAGGACCCTCAGGGAGATCCTCAGGAGTTAGATTTAGGGGATGTCGATTTGGCGGTGTTGGTACCAGTACTTCCTCAGGCCATTCGAGGGGTGGGACCTCGAGATGGCTTGCACCCAATACCGTCTAGGGTTCAAGAAAATTTGACAAGGGGCCTTCCCCCTGTAAGGGCCATCGTAGCGGAAACTCAAAGACCGGTGGTGGAACCTGTATTAAGGGAGAGTGGAGTACTTACTTGCCTTCATAATGAGAGCGTGGTCCCTCCTCGTCGGTCAGCCCGGGCTGGGGCAGGGCAGCATACGAACTTGCATCACCTTCCTCGAGGTGTAGGAGAGGTAAGAAATAGACCTGTCAATCCTCAAGTGGCGTCCAATAACATTTCCGTGTTGTTTAGGCCTTGGAGTTAGCAAGATGGATCAATGTTGATTGCTGGTCCATCGTCGGGGCGCCGATGCAAAATGTAGGGGTAGATTGTGGCAGGAGAGATAATTAGTTGCTTTGCGTCATTGATTAATGGGTGTTTGTTTCTGCCCTATTACTAAACGGCATTTGGGCTATAAAAAGGGGTAAACATTTGCCACCTGGAATGCGTCACCTGATGAGCTGTGGCGCCGTGAACGCGCTTCCGTCATTTCCCGGACCTGCCGAGGGCACTTGAAAGTAATCGGGTTGGATATTGCTTTAATTTAAAGTGTTGTTTGGCTGTGGTGCAAGGCTCAAGTGTGTAGAGACTGGAAAAGGTAAGAAAGTATTGTGTCAGTTGTTTAATGGTGTAGTTAATGCGATCGATCTGGGAACGCTGCATACTCTCTTCCTCTTCTCAGCTGCGAGAACCAGACGCAGGTGCGCAGCTGTGTTTGTTTTGCTGTGCCGGCTGTTTGGCTGAAAACTACGTGATTACTGCGTTTTGATTGACCTTGTTCCCCTTCGGCAAGCGGCTGGGTGGCATTCTGTAAAGTGAGCTGTCGTGCGCTCCGCGTTCATTTGCGGCTACAGTGCTGTCCTGTTTTCCAAGTTTATTTTGTTTTGGGTTTATTTTGGTTTACATAAGTATTGTTTATTTAACTAACTTTATTTTTTTTGTTGTTGATTTATTATTGCTCTCGTTTGAGTCCCATTTCTCCTATTTGGTTTATCTGATTTGTATACGTTTTTTATAAGTGTAAAATCCTCCTTTATTTGGTTTAGCTGAATTTATTTATTTTTGTTTTATTACTGGTTATTTATTTATCCAGCTGGACTTTTTGCTATTTTGATTTATGAGATTTGTTTATTTTCTGTAACTATGCCTCACCTTGTGAAGGCCTAGTGAGGCACTGTATCTTATTTTTTGTTTAGATTATTTGATTTTTGGTTAATTTTCTTGTTTTTGCTAATTTGTGTGCTTTAAGAGAATCTTTACTGGTTTTCTCATTGTTTACGGAGGATTTAATTTGATTTATTTTTATTGTAAATTGTTCTAATTTTTGTGTGCAAGTTTATTTGTTATTTTTTGGTTTGATTGCAGGCCATTTGTCCACTTGTGACCGGGCCCGAGCTCCCAGGACAGAAGACTAATATTTTATAGGTGATTTTGGGATTTTCTCACAGTGTGTAGTGATTTATTGTTTGTGCGCGTGTACTCTTTTTACACAGTGGAGTGCAGTGTTTTCACTTATAGGAAGTGCAGTCTGGCCATCTTCCCTGGCTGGTGAGCTCTGGCCCTGGGGCACACTATGATTCTACTGGCTACTGTGTTAATATCGCAATATTGGTTTTAATCATGTTTTTATTCGAGGCTTGTTAATAAAAATCTATTTTTGTACTGTGCTAATGTCTCTGACTCTAATTGGTGGAGCGAACTTGTGCGTGCCTTTTATAGGTGGTGTGTTTTAATTCTTTGGGTGAAATTCCCAAAGTGGCGTAGTCGGGTAAAACAGTGTAAAGTCTATTCTATTTGGGGGGGGTCTTCCTACATTCGCCCACCTGCCACCCGTCACATAAGGGACTTTCAGGCTCTTTGAGGATACTCTCTAGAAAAAATGGACCCTTGCGAATGTGCCAAGAGTAAGTATTTCAGCTGATGCATTAGACTTAGAGTAATGTTTTTTTTAGATGCTTTACAGTTTAATTACTATGTGTCCATTTTATTAATGATGTAGGTTTTATTTTGTAGCTGGAACTTGCAACTGTGGTGCCACCTGCAAGTGCACTAATTGCCAGTGTACTACCTGCAAGAAGAGTATGTATTTGCTTCTAATTTCCTGCACTGGGGGGAGAAACTGTGCAGTTTTTATATGGGTTGAATTTAAACCAACAACCTTTAGAACTGTTCAATTTGTTTAAAGTTAGTCCAAATAAACCGTTTGCAACCACTTGAATGAATAAATAAATAAATAAATAAATAAATAAATAAATAAATAAATAAATAAATAAATAAATAAATAAATAAATAAATAAATAAATAAAATTAGTAAATCCAATCAATAATTATGAAGTATGGGTCATCCAAAAAATGACAACTTTCCCTCAAATGGTTTCAGACCTTAGAGTTACTCCTGTTAAACTCTATTATAAAGAAAGCTGAGCCTTTATTTGACTTTCATAGTAGAATAAACCACTTTGGTAAAGTTGGCTTTATATTTGTTCATTTAATGGTCCCTATATTGTTTACAACTCTACTTTTGAATATTAAGTCTGAATTGGCATGCAAGTATGATGTAAAAACAACATTGGCACCCTTTATTTGACTGGGCAATGTTGTAACTAGATAGTCATTGGGTGCTAATACAATTTCACTACTTTAAATTTGCTAAGAATCCTTTTCTGAAGTTATATTAAGGAGTGTCTAAATATTAACCTTTAGTAAAGTTTCTTATAGGTAGCCTATGTTTCCAACACTAACAAGTTGGTTAACCCCCCTTAAATGTCTGAAACCAAGGCTGAGTTATTACTATTTTTAGATTAACTATCCCTTAATTTGTTTAATCAACTTAAATTTGGTAGCTAAACTTCTCTCTCTTTCCCAGGTTGCTGTTCTTGCTGCCCATCTGGTTGCAGCAAGTGTGCCTCTGGCTGCGTCTGCAAAGGCAATTCCTGTGGCTCCAGCTGCTGTCAATGAAGAGGTCAACGTGATGTTTTCTACAACAATGTGAATCTGTTTGTCTACTCAATGTCTGCGTTTTGCATCGCATGATTGTCTTTTTTACAAGATAATAAATGACCTCCTTTTGTTCTTCAAATCTTGTCTGTTTAATGTTGCTAAATTCGTCTAACAAAGGCTAAAGAGGGAAAACAATGCACTGATTTGTACTGCTGCAAATAAGACTATCACGAGATGTCTTTTCTTTAAAATGAGACTATTGTAAGTTTTTCTGCCATGTCCTTTGTCTACAATAAATGGTAGCATTTATTTGTGTGTGTGTGGCTTGTATTTGTGGGTATAGGCTCTTTACCAAACATTTACACCAAAAATAAGTGAAGTTGCGTAAGTGACCCCTTTAAAGCACTCCATGGGATGTACACTAGTCTTCCTGATAAAGCAATGTGGTTATTTATATAAACCTAGTTAGTTCTGGAGACCATTTAAGTTTGAATCCTTTAGGTTTAATAACTGGGACTTGTTATAGACTTAATATTTAACTTCTAATCCATGAAATATTTAAGGCATAGAAGTAAGGGACCGATTTGTTTATCATTTGGTGTAATAAGCTAAGTGTAATAAACTTTTTTTTTTTTTTTTTTTTTTTTTTTTTTTTTTTTTTTTTTTTTTTTTTACTATAAATTAGTAGATGCTGTATTTTAATTTAAAGATTTATTGCCAATCATGAACTTGACACCCATTAAATATTTCCATTGGATCTCAGCAAAAATTGCTTATCGGTTTACAATGTTTTTTCTATGTACACACATGCCTATATTAGATTACTGTGAAGACTTTCCATTGTAGTCTTTTGCTTCTGACCAGATATTTTGTCTCTGATACCAAAGCTACCCCTACAAAACGTGTGTGTATGTATATATAGATATATAATTTACTTAAATTCTACATTATTACGGTACAACAATGCTACCAGTGTCATTATTTTATTTACTTAAGTTTATTGGGTAATGGTCAGTTTTCAACTAATCTTACAGAAATTGTGTTTTGACATGATCCCTCTGATATGTTAACACAAACTTCTGAATAAAGTTCTATCAAGGCTCTTGTCGCGGGTGCTTCTGGGAAAAAAACAGTTTGAACCAATCAGCGCGCTCTTTCAATGGAACCCGGGAGTTCACGAGGGGGATGTGTTTAGCATAGCGGCTAAAGCGAAATCATCCTACTATAGCCGCTAGAAGGATTAACACACAGCGAGGTGGGTTGTTACATATTCGTTAACTAATTAACTAGTTAATATCTAATTAATTATAGTTGGATTTGACAGGTGTCTTTTTAGCCGCGTTTGCCGACAGCACCTCATGTCAAGTTAGCTTGCTAGCAAGTGACTGAGTTCTGCTGAGTGCTGTGCTTACTGTATTGTGCTTATGTTGTTAATGTTAAAAATCTTAAGCACACACAAAGAGAGATAGATATGAATTTATTACGAGTAGCCTGCTAATGACTGCGTAAGTTTCATTCGCCTGTATATATTCTTGTAAATCATGTCACTGACATACCAAAATTAACATGTTACTAATATGTGAAATAAAACAAAATCCCAGTTATTTCTTTGCAGTCATAATACATTAATATGAAATTTGCTGGTTTATTAGTGTCCGTTTCATTTAGGCTGTTTTAAGAGAATTAGATAAAGTTGATTTTATATTCGGACTTTCACATTCTTAATATAATTTCAGAAAAGTGCCCTTTGCAAATTGATAGTAGTAAACTTATATTAGCAGCCAATGACTATCAAAGTACAACATTATTCACAGTTAATTAAATAGTACTTTTGTTTTAAAGTCATACTTTCATGCAATTTTAGACTGAATATTCAAAGTAGCATCTCACAAATTGTCATTGTTCAAAAATGAACGAATGTGCAATATAAAACCAACTCTACCCCAATCTTTGAGAGTTGTAGTGAGTGATTATTACTAACTGGTATTGTTTCATATAAGCATTTAACACAGACACCTAACTCTTGTGTTGCTGGCAGGTGGAACAGGTGCTGGACATGGATACTGAGGGTTTCGGGGAGCTCCTGCAGCAGGCAGAACAGCTTGCAGCAGAGACCGAGGCCGTGTCCGAGTTGCCTCATGTTGAGCGAAACCTTCAGGAGATCCAGCAGGCAGGGGAACGGCTGCGTTCCCGTACTCTCACCAGAACCTCTCAAGACACAGCTGACGTAAAAGCGTGAGTCTTCAGTTTGGCATCTGCGTATAAACTGGATTGAGGTAAAGTTGGTTTTATGTTCGCACAATCAAACTTTCTCCTTAATAATATAATTTTAGAAAATAATTATTTGCAAATTCTAAATAAGGAAGTCATATTAGCAGCCAATGACTATCAAAGTACAACATTGTTTACAGTCAATTAAATAGTGTTTTGAAGTCATATTTACCTGCTATTTCAGACCCAATATTCAAATTAGCATGGTAAACAATATAGGGGCTGTTAAATGAACAAATGTGCGAATATAAAAACCAACTTTACCTTAATATAAACAGGCATGGCTGAAAAGGACTGGTCAACCCCAAAATTAAAACATGCTGGCAATTTAGTCACCTTTAAGGAATCCAAGATGTATCTGACTTTTTTTTTTTTTATAAAGATGTTGAATATTTTTGCCAAATCCGTGGTCTTGCTGCATTCATGGGTATTCATTTTGTTTTGCCTGTATGTGTAATTCTGACTCTCAAGGGTGTAGTACCCAGAGACTTAGATTTTTATAAATATGAAGGGCAATAATACCGGCTAAAGTCTTCTTTTAAAGAGCCCCTATTATGGGTTTTTGAAAATGACCTTCTATGTAGTGTGTAACACGGCTCTAAGTGAAGTGAAATATCCAGCTAAGGCTTAAATCTGAAAGTGGACAGTGTTTAAAACTTTTGAATCATCTATAAAAGAGTCGACTCATAGTGGTTCGAATGAATCGTCTTGATAACGAGTCTTTAGCTGTTTCGGCGTGACGTGAATACGAAACATAAGCCCCGCCCAATTTAAACCTGCGGTCCCGCCCCCTAACACAGCAGCAAAGACAAAGAGGAAGATAAACAGATCCTGAAGTCATGAGTAGGCCCACACGGAATCTGCGCAGATTTTTAGCCCATCATTAATTCTGTTTATTTACTTGAGTAAATGTGTGTAAATCTATATATTTTTCAGTTTTTAAATTAATTTCAGTAATTTTATTGACTAATATGAAAATGTTCAATTATGTGAACATTTGTTTGAATTATGTACAATGCAGTTTGTACAGTAATATTTTCTGTCTTTTAGTAGATATATTACAGTGTTTCCTCTAGGATTTTTTCCACCTGTGGCGGCAGGCCTTTTTTTACACAGATCTGCCAACTATTTTAAAGACAAATATTACACGCAGTATTACAAGTCGAGATAGCATTCATGTAATACGAGCATGCGAATCTCTTTGCTTGCGCGCCGATTTCCTCTGTTGGTGCACAGAACTTCTTGCAAGCACTCAAATTTACACGTTCAAGTGCAGATCTTCTTGTGCACTCTCCAGTAAGCGCTGCAGAAGCGCGATTTAGTGCGTTTTTGTGCGTTTTCCGACATTAACGCGTCCTGAAGTAAAGTGAAACGGCTATAAACTCCAGCAAGATAAAGTCATTGTATGCAGAGCCATTGACCTTTATCAATAAAGTATACTAGGGCTGGACAATAATTCGATATCAATATATATCGCGATAGATTTTTTTCCAATAACGGTGATATGATTTTTGATCCCATTTCCGGTATTTCGATATATATTTGCATATATATATTTTATTATATACATAAGATCTTATACGTTTTATCACTTGTCACTGAATGACTTTCAGTGCTCACCCGTCAGAAAGAGCGTGATGTCACCTGCTTGATGACGTACATCACAGACACGCTGCCAGCACTCAGCAGCACACAGGCTGCGTCCGAAACCGCCTACTACTCAGTAGGTACTGCATTTGAATTTAAACGTACTACTCGGCCGTTAGAAAAGTACGTTCTATACAGTATGAATGTGAGCAGTATGAATGGAATTCGGACGTACTACATCCGCCATTTTGTCATGGTCACGTGACCTACCTGCGTCAGTTGTGTCGCTTCACTTCCATTCATGAATTCTCTCGCGGGGCATCATGGGATAGCGCAGCGTCCATGGGATGCGCACTTCAGAATCTCGCCGGAAGTAGTAAGTCATCCGGGTACTTCTCGCATACTGATTTTCGAATTCTATGAATTCGGACATACTACTCGGCTCGCATACTGATTTTAGCATACTGTATAGTATGGAAGTATGCGGTTTCGGACGCAGCCAAAGTATTTTACAGTCTATGGCAGCACAGCAGTTGGTTAAGCTCCGTGACCGTCGCAGAAAGTTTTAGCTACAAAATGAGTGCCCTGAATGCAGATGTGAATGAACAAGCTTCCACAAGTAAGAATGCAGACGAAATACAGTAGTTGATATAAAAGAAGAAAGACTAATGCAGTGGGGTGGAAGTGGTTCGACTTTTTAAGTTCCGATAAACGTATAGTTTCGGTGCTCTGCAAATTGTGCAAATTTATCGTGCAATAAAAAATAAAAAAAAGCCGTTAATCTATTCTCAAAGTTGGGTTGGGAGCTGAGTCTATTCTACCCAAGCTAATGAAAGCTATGATGACTTTCACCTTGGTATTTTAGCGCGGATGTATACCTGGCCGGTGAGCCGTCTAAAGAGTGCTCTTCTGAATCAGATCAGCAGGATGCCTGACTCGGCAGTTTCACTTTAACTCATGAACATTTCCTTCATGCGCCGTGACAAACTGGGGTATTAGACTCAAATAATGAGTAAAGACTGGTGAGAGTGTTATGGAATTTAATAACGCACGCCAACTGGAAAGAAAAAAAACTTCCGCATTTCGCGGTGTGTGTGTGTGTGTGTGTGTGTGTGTGTGTGTGTGTGTGTGTGTGTGTGTGTGTGTGTGTGTGTGTGCGTGCGCGGTCCTTTACTGACAGCCACCTGTGTGCTGTGTACTGTTTTTATTTAAAAAAAAGTTATAAGAGCCTGGAGGTATTATAGACTTTACAAATTCAGATGTAGTCATTTGTAGGTACAGACATCCATTGTGTGCGCTCTTGGCAGTTTTTTCCTGTCTTTTTAATATTGTCCATATCGATATCGGAATTATATCATATCGACCGAAATTAAGAAATATATCGTGATATAAATTTTTGCCATATCGTCCAGCCCTAAAGTATACTTATGGAAACTGTGTTCATCTCAACTGAAAGCTACGCGGTGTTTGCTAGACTCACGCACCTGTCAGTCAGTCTGTCAGAGAGTCAGTCAGCATGTCACCTTAAAGGGTTAAACAAATAGTGCACAGCACTACTATGGTTACAGAAAAGTTTGCGCTGTTTACCTCTAATATATTTTGGTGCGATTATAATCCGCTATAAAAAAAACACGACTAAATGTTTTAAATGAGAAGTTGCAATGTAGCCGTGGCGGGATGAATTTTGGTGTGGTGGCCCGCCACGGATGAATGAATGTAGCGGAAACCTTGTATTATATGAGAGACTTGCTTTTTTTTACCAAATAAAGTGAATCTAATTTGATTTGCATTGTAAACATTAAATAAAAGTTAAAAAGATATTATTTTTTATCTCACATATTAAGGTTTTAGTTATGATACTCCCAAAATAATTCAGCAGAAATCTGCAGATTTTTACCAAAATTCTCCGCAGAAAAAGCAAAAAATGTCTGCAGATTCCTTCTGGCCCTGGTCATGAGTCATGAAGACGCTGTGCTTAGCTGGATATTATTGGAAGTTTGAGGTAACATTCATATTATATTCTCTACTCAAAGATGAAGATGTGAAGAGTCAGTGGTTGAGGTTTATTTTTGCAAAAAAGGAAGGATCAGAAAAGACGACTGATGTATGAGACTCCACAGGAACTATCAATACACAGGTCATGGATTAGTTTCTTCCTCCATTTTGTAATGAGGGTTGGTGATCGTTGGGCAAAGCAAAGTACAGGTAAGCCCTGAGAACATATAACACTTATACATATCGCGACTAAAACCACGCTAAAAAGGCGACGCGTGCTGCTTTCTTTGCGGATTTAAATGTGTTTGTGAGCTTGCAATCCTGTCGTTTGTCATTGCTATGGCTACCGTCAGCTGTTCTTACACAAGTGCGGCGATCAAGGTTCAGAATAGTTCAGCTTTTGCCACTGTGTGGATTAATACTAAATGTGTGTTATTGTTAATAATAGAGCAGTGTGCTGGTGTTTAACTGCACTGCTTTAATGCACTCATGCACACACAAGAGACTGGGGGAAAGTGAGGACCGGGAGAGAGGGGGTGGGTGGGTGTCGCGGATGAAAGTGAGAACCGGGGGAGTTCGCGGACACCGCCCTCACTATTCTATGGACGCGCCGGCCCTGATAACACTGGTGAGAACCGGGTACTGTGTTCTATGGTGTTAGTAACTAATGTGAAGTTGTTTCTTTAATATACATTCTACAGGGAGTGCAGAATTATTAGGCAAGTTGTATTTTTGAGGATTAATTTTATTATTAAACAACCATGTTCTCAATGAACCCAAAAAACTCATTAATATCAAAGCTGAATATTTTTGGAAGTAGTTTTTAGTTTGATTTTAGTTTTAGCTATTTTAGGAGGATATCTGTGTGTGCAGGTGACTATTACTGTGTATAATTATTAGGCAACTTAACAAAAAACAAATATATACCCATTTCAATTATTATTTTCACCAGTGAAACCAATATAACATATCAACATTCACAAATATACATTTCTGACATTCAAAAACAAAACAAAAACAAATCAGTGACCAATATAGCCACCTTTCTTTGCAAGGACACTCAAAAGCCTGCCATCCATGGATTCTGTCAGTGTTTTGATCTGTTCACCATCAACATTGCATGCAGCAGCAACCACAGCCTCCCAGACACTGTTCAGTGAGGTGTACTGTTTTCCCTCCTTGTAAATCTCACATTTGATGATGGACCACAGGTTCTCTATGGGTTTCAGGTCAGGTGAACAAGGAGGCCATGTCATTAGTTTTTCTTCTTTTAGACCCTTTCTTGCCAGCCACGCTGTGGAGTACTTGGACGCATGTGATGGAGCATTGTCCTGCATGAAAATCATGTTTTTCTTGAAGGATGCAGACTTCTTCCTGTACCACTGCTTGAAGGTGTCTTTCAGAAACTGGCAGTAGGACTGGGAGTTGAGCTTGACTCCATCCTCAACCCGTATAGGCCCCACAAGCTCATCTTTGATGATATCAGCCCAAACCAGTACTCCACTTCCACCTTGCTGGCGTCTGAGTCGGAGTGGAGCTCTCTGCCCTTTACCGATTCAGCCACGGGCCCATCAAGACTCACTCTCATTTCATCAGTCCATAAAATCTTAGAAAAATCAGTCTTGAGATTTATTGGCCCAGTCTTGACGTTTCAGCTTGTGTGTCTTGTTCAGTGGTGGTCGTTTTTTAGCCTTTCTTACCTTGGCCATGTCTCTTGAGTATTGCACACCTTGTGCTTTTGGGCACTCCAGTGATGTTGCAGCTCTGAAATATGGCAAAACTGGTGGCAAGTGGCATCTTGGCAGCTGCACGCTTGACTTTTCTCAGTTCATGCCTTTGTTTTTGGTTTGGTTTTGCTGCATCCCTCTGCAAGATAACTCACTATTTTTGACTTTTCGGAGCCTTTCAAGTCCTTCTTTTGACCCATTTTGCCAAAAGAAAGGAAGTTGCCTAATAATTATGCGCACCTGATATAGGGTGTTGATGTCATTAGACCACACCCCTTCTCATTACAGAGATGCACATCACCTAATATGCTTAATTGGTAGTAGGCTTTCGAGCCTGTACAGCTTGGAGTAAGACAACATGCATAAAGAGGATGATGTGGTCAAAATACTCATTTGCCTAATAATTCTGCACTCCCTGTACACTAGGGCTGCACGATATTGAAAAAAAATGACGTTGCAATATTTTGTTTGTCTGCGATATCTATTGCAATAATTTCACAAGATTGTGAAATAAAACCCTATTTGGTAAAAAAACTCATAATTTTTTATATTGATTGGGATTATTTTGTAGGTGAGCACATCTGCGTAAAATATAATAAACCAATTACAAGCATAGATGAATACAACTGAACAGAACACAAATGAAATATTGCTTTATGTAAAATCTACCAGTATTGAGGTATAGAAATTCAATAATCATATGTAAAATAACTTGGTGTAGTCGTCATTGTATAAATAAGTAAATAACTATAATTAATCTTTGTCAACATTTCAAACTATGTAATCTTTTGGTTTGAATTCGCTTGAAAACTTATGCTGCGTTCACACCAGACGCGGAAGAAGCGTCAAGCGCGAGTGATTTACATGTTAAGTCAATGCAAACGCGCGAATAGGCATCCTGCGGCGCGATACGCGCGAATGGCGCGGCGCGAATGACGCGAATTGCGCTATGGAAGGCCAAATGATTCAAATACACATGAATTTAACACCTGTACTTAACGTGTATTTCACGCGTACTTTACGTGTACTTTACACGTATTTAACGTGTACTTTACACGTAAAGTACGCGTGAAAAATTAACGCGTACTTTACGTGTAAAGTACACGTACTTGACGTGTTAAATACACGTTAAATACACTTAAACAACGCGCGATTCAGACCACAGTTTCCGGTTTAAATGGGTCAATCTCATTGGCTGCATAAGAACTGGGTAAAACCATTTCTGTAAACTTGGGGTGTGTCACCTTTGCTACCACCATTTAGCATTATGAAACCTCCTACCTATTTGTCTTTTCTGTTTTGTTATTTTCAAACATTAAGTCTTTATTTTTATATATTTAATGAGCAATTCTTTTTACTCCTTTTATGTCTTTTGGAGTAGCAGAAGACATTCATTACTGGTCATTAAACTTACCGTCAAAAAATACCATAAAAGTTACCATTAAACAATCTTTAAGGTGGGGAAACCAATTACATTCAAGGTTTTTAATTAACAGGTTTAGAAGCATTGTAATAAATATCTTTGGAAAACAATGTGAGGTTTTTGTACTTAAATTTATGACCAGCAGGTGGTGCTTGTTTCAACCTTTTTATTATATTATATTATATTATATTATATTATATTATATTATATTATATTATATTATATTATATTATATTATATTATATTATATTATATTATATTATAGTTCATTATATTATATTAAAGTGCATTATATTATATTATATTATAGTTCATTATATTATATTAAAGTACATTATATTATAGTACATTATATTATAGTACATTTATATTATATTATAGTACATTATATTATATTATTATATTATAGTACATTATATTATATTATTATATTATAGTACATTATATTATAGTACATTTATATTATATTATATTATAGTACATTATATTATATTATTATATTATAGTACATTATATTATATTATTATATTATAGTACATTATATTATAGTACATTTATATTATATTATATTATAGAACATTATATTATTATATTATAGTACATTATATTATATTATTATATTATAGTACATTATATTATATTATTATATTATAGTACATTATATTATATTATTATATTATAGTACATTATATTATATTATATTATAGTACATTGTATTATATTATATTATCATATTATAGTACATTATATTATATTATATTATAGTACATTATATTATAGTACATTATATTATATTATTATATTATATTATAGTACATTATATTATATTATATTATTATATTATATTATAGTACATTATATTATATTATATTATTATATTATAGTACATTATATTATATTATATTATTATATTATAGTACATTATATTATATTATTATATTATATTATAGTACATTATATTATATTATTATATTATAGTACATTATATTATATTATATTATGTTATATTATATTATGTTATATTATATTATATTATATTATATTATATTATATTATATTATATTATATTATATTATATTATATTATATTATTATGCAATCGTAACCTACTCCGAATCAGTGGCGTAGAGGACTGGCACGCAGGCCAAAAAGAAAACATTAACATTAACAGAATAAATCAATTCTTCTATTTGACTTAATGTCCAATAAAAATACTATAATCCATTACATCCCATACACAAAACATGTTTCACTAATAACTCACACATTAACACTACACTCAACGCTGACCATTTTTAATAACTGTAATTTGATAACTGTTAAAATAAAACCCACATATCAATATCTTCTTGACTTTTGCT
The DNA here is from genome assembly GCA_903798195.1 of Danio kyathit. Lineage (NCBI taxonomy): Eukaryota > Metazoa > Chordata > Actinopteri > Cypriniformes > Danionidae > Danio > Danio kyathit. The sequence goes on along the minus strand of LR812536.1, from coordinate 11,439,687 downwards.
AAACCCATGTTTCTTTCTAGCATTATTATTTTATTTTAAACTACAAAACACAAGAGTTTCTGATTATGTACCTTGAACTACTGCGGTCAGAATTAGGCTACCTCTTGTTTTTCTTTCCCTCGTGCATTCGAATATGCATTTGAATATTTGAATGTGCCTGCTAACATAAATATAACTTTATGATAGAAAAACATAACTTTACTTCATATATGTTTTTCAAAACAACCTATTAAGTTCCACGAAAAAAAAAAACTTGCTTTTCCCAATTTTGCAGTGAAAGCGAGGTGCACCAGCGGTAGCATACACATTTATTGGTTGTATTACCAAAAGTAATAATGAATGCAACGTTGAACAGACATGGCTACAAGTAGGCCTAGATGTGTTTGTTGGGATGATAGTTCAGCAACGAGTTATGTCCTTTTTTGAGTGACTGGTATGGCCATAGATAGAATTCTGGTTGTTCCAGTGCTAACAAAAGCATATTAAAAAGAGTGTATCAGACGGGACATCAAAGCACACCCATTTGCGCTCTTGAAAGAGTAACTGTTGTGTAAATAGCAAATGCGCAACTGGAATGGGAGATGAGACTCTGATTTATTCTCAAAACACGCCTATAACTCATTAGAAGAATAAGCTCAACCCTGTTAGACCATGCACCGCACCGACATCACCAGCCACCCCACATGTATGATACTCTAAAATATTTTTTGTTTGTTATTATGTGTTTGTGCTGATAGAATGTTCATGTGTGATGCTTTATTTTTAGATATTAAAATAGCATAGGCCAATATGTTATTCTGAGATCTTTTTTATCAGAAAAAAAACATGAAACCGACCACCATTTTGACAGATTTTGGCAATAGTGATCTACGTTCGTGCCCAAGTCGTTACACTCTAATAATATGTTATACACTCTAATATGCTATTGAAATTCGTAACTTTTAGTGATAGCCTATAAATAACATCTAAGTGAGTGTTATGTGCATATCAAACGGTAATATTAAACAACAGAGGCATTTCGCACCTGTAGTAGCCTCTCTGTAAAAATTAGAGCAAAAAGAATACAATAAAACAGTGTTACATTCGTGAAGAAAAGCATTCAAATAAGTTTTATTTATAATGACATAAATTTGCCCGCCATTTAAGCTTGCAATGTTTTTTTTTTACTCCAGAAAAATTATCTGTCGAATAAGCTTACGGTATATAATAATAATAATAACAATGATAATGATAATAATATTAATAATAATAATAATAATAATAATAATAATAATAAGATAACAGAAGATATCTAAAATATGACAAAATATTGCATGTTTGTCTTCTATTAAGCTAAATCAAAATGGTCAAAATAACATCCTACATCCTGTGCTAAAAACGCAGTGTTTAACAATTAAGTTGAATGCAAATATTTTATATGATTATTATTATTATTATTAATTGTAATTAATTAATCAATTATTTATTTTTATTTTATTGCCATTTGGACCTTGTTCTTTTATGACAAACACAATCACGAAAACCAAAACGCGCGTGTGTTATATAGGCCTATAATCTACCTTTTTATTTCTTCATAAAATAAATGTTGATTAAATAAGTCCACTAAGGCTGCTTTACTTTAATTAAAAGTTGTAGGCCTACCTACCACAACAGAAAAGATTAGGCTGCTAGTTTAAATAAGAAAGCAAATTAAATAAATATATATATAATTTTTTTTTTTCTACCGTTAGGCCTCACAGACATGCTGGCTATATGAGACTAAAACAAAGTCGATATCGAATGATATGACCATTAAATTAGCATGCATGACCATGAAATCAAAAGTAAATTATCTTTATATTGACCGAGCCCTTTCACTTTAGAAATTATCTTCATGCACAGAATAACATATTGGCATAGACTATTTTAATATTTAAAAAATAAAGCATCACAAACGAAAATTTTATAAGCACAAACAAATTTAAATATTTTAGAATATCATATGTGGGGTGGCTGGTGATGTCATTATCTTTAATCTTTAATTCAATATTTTAATAAGCAGCACTAACGAAACTTTCATAGGTACAATCCAGCACAAATGAAACGCACACAAACAAGACTATTTTGGTAAATATGGAGCAACTGGGGTCGAGAGACCTCTGAATGATCTAATATTATTTTTAGGCTTACAAATAATATTTTTTTGCAGCACAAACGAGCACAAATTGTGAGCAAACGAAAATAATATACTCGTGCATGAAAATAAATATCTGATGTTCATTTCAACGTCACAAACCAGCACAAATCGAACCAAATATTTTGGTTATATCTAAACAACAGAAACAGATAAAGTGTTTATTTTTAAACGAATTAAACCAGTTTTGTGCGATACAAATAAGTGTTGGACACCAATTAATCTAACAAAATAATTGTTGAATTTTTAGTGTAATATTGAGAACTAAAAATATAAAAAATGTTTAATAGAAAAAATATATTTTATTGATAATAATGCAAAAGGAATTGTATGATAATGCGTAATAATGCAAATAGTCATAATTGGTTTGTCCAATATAAACAAATAAGTAAACTTACTGTGCTATGTAGAATAAAAAAACTGAGCCAAGTACTGAGGAAATACAGCTATTATTTAATGTAAACTGGATTTTAATAAATTGTGTATAATCTGCCTTTATAAGCATGTTACTGTACAACTAACCCTCTGACTGTTATAATTTGCCCCGCTGGTCCGGCGATTATATTTTCGTGCTCATTTGTAGGAGGCTTGTGTGTTGTTGGTAAAAAAAAAATATGGATTGTGTAAACCCATTATTTTGTTCATTATTTGGTCAAAAGCAAAAAGTGTTACATTGTACCTCGCTCTCCCCAATTTTCTGTAAATAAAGTCAAATTTTCTTAATTCTCAGTGGTTTGTGTTTTGGTTTATATCTTGGGGAGAGGGCGTGGGGGCACCAGATTGTTTTTAATCCCTGTTTTCTTGGTATGTTTTTGGTTGAACTTTTTAATTAAGGATATTTAATTTAATTTGTAACAACTTCAGCAGAAAAATTATTGAAGGAAGGCAAGCTATGGACACTTTTAAAAGTAAAATGCAGAATTACAGAAATTAACAACCTTCATTGTTTTGGCCTGCGGGCCAGTCCTCTTCGCCACTGGTTCTGAGTGGGTTACAATGATTGCACATCAATATAATATAATAAAAGGGTTTAAACAAGCACCACCTGCTGGTCATAAATTTAAGTACAAAAACCTCACATTGTTTTCTAAAGCTATTAATTTCAATGCTCCATTTCCTAATCCTGTTAAGTAAGTTTAATGTAATTGGTTTCCCCACCTTAAAGATTGTTTAATGGTAACTTTTATGGTATTCTATGACGGCAAGTTTAATGACTGGTAATGTATGTCTTCTTCTACTCCAAAAGACATAAAAGGAGTAAAAAGAATTGCTCATTAAATATATAGAAATAAAGACTTAATGTTTGAAAATAACAAAACAGAAAAGACAAATAGGTAGGAGGTTTCATAATGCTAAATGGTGGTAGCAAAGGTGACACACCCCAGGTTTAGAGAAATGGTTTTACCCAGTTCTTATGCAGCCAATGAGATTAACCCATTTAAACCGGAAACTGTGGTCTGAATCGCGCGTTGTTTACGTGTATTTAACGTGTATTTAACACGTCAAGTACGTGTATTTTACACGTAAAGTACGCGTTAATTTTTCACGTGTTCTTTACGTGTAAAGTACACGTTAAGTACACGTAAAGTACGTGTAAAGTACACGTGAAGAACGTGTACTTCACGTGTAAAGTACGCGTTAATTTTTCACGTGTACTTTACGTGTAAAGTACACGTTAAGTACACGTAAAGTACACGTAAAGTACGCGTGAAATACACGTATTTCACGTGTTAAATTCATGTGTTTTTGAATCATTTGGCTTTCCATATTGCGCGAATGGCGCGGCGCGAAATATCTGAACTTCTGCGGACATTCGCGCCGCGTTAACCAATCAGGAGCTTGCTCTTGTGGGAGCATGATTGTGACGTAGCCCCTGTTGTTGGTGTCTGGGGGAAATCCAGACCGACAACAGTTCATCAAACTGGGCTTGGCTCAGTCAGAAGCACCGCTGGAAGCCCCAGTCATCCAGGTTAAGTTTCTGGAGGAGTTTATGAGCTCACAGCGCTGGGTGCACCTCTGAAAGTATGTAGTGGACTCAGACACTGCTCCAAACGTATCGACGCTGTTTTACAGCCTTCATAAAGCACATAAACACAGGTATTTTATCAATAAAATCCATGTTAGCCATTTAGCAACGAAGCTACATTCACTGAGCAGACAGAAGCCCTGCCCATGACGCAAATCCGCGTCTGTTCTGAAGTGAATTTGACGCGCGAATGAAGCGGAGTTTGACGCGCGAATGAAGCGGAGTCTGACGCGCGAATGAAGCGAGTAAACTCAAATGTTCACGCGTCTATTTACTCGCGAATAGCGCGATTTTGCCGCGCGTTCCGCGTCTGGTGTGAACGCAGCATTACAGTCACAGGTTTGAAAAGCACATCTAATTGAAAATGTTTCACTCTATTAGGGACAAAATTTGCGATGACTCCACAAATCAAATGTTCTGAACTCTGGTGTTTATTTGTATAATCCCAACTCGACATTGCAGTTTTTGTGTTTTGGCTTTGCACATTGCGATATTGATCATAAAACAATATACTGAGAAGCCCTTGTCTACACCTAGCACAACCCTAAACCTAGCTCTTACAGTTACCTGATGTGTTTTATTTACGTCTAAACTTACCCCTTACAGTAACCTGTTGTGTCTTATAAGTGTCTACACCTACCACAAGCCTAAACCAACCTATACATTAACCTGTGTTGTTTGTTAACACCTAAACCTACACTTACCTTACCCCGCACAAAGTCATGTTTTTTTGGGGGGGTTCACAAAAATCTTTAGCTCAGCTCCTGACACGTCTTCAAATTTGAGCTGTTTGTTCATGAGACACTGACAGTCCCATATAAGCTTAACCAATGCACACAGTCTGAGCCAGAAAGACTCATGATTAGATCACCTTTTGACCTTCGTATTTTTGAGTTGTTTGGTCATCATGAGACAGCATGTAAAGAGATGACTAAAGAAATGAACGGATTAAATCTTTTTCTGGCTTTGACTGCATATGATTGGCTTATGTCTTTCACATGATGAGCGAACGAATCTAACTTGATAAAAGACTCGAAAAAGGAACTAATCTTATACTCCACCTGCACAAATGTGCCTGTGCGAATGAACAAATCACTCCCTGAGGGGACTCCTTGTTCTCGAGTCACATAAAAGATTCTTTCAAAATGAACCCATCACTACTTTGAATATCTCAGCCTTTTCTGTCTATGGAGGATGAGGGAGCTCTCAGATTTAATCTAAAATGTCTTGATTTGTGTTCTGAAGATCAATAAAGGTCTCAGGGGATTGAAATGGCATGGGTAAACTAACCCTTTAATGTCCTACTGAAGAATAAAGTCATGCACACCTTGAATGGCTTGAAGGTCAATAAATATCCAAATTAAATTTTTCATGAGCTATTTTAATTTTAAAATATATCATATTATTTACAACTGTATTTTTTTTCTTCAGATCCATCCTATTGGGCTCTCGAGGTCTTGACATCTTCCATATTTCTCAGCGTCTTGAAAGTCTCAGTGCAGCCACTACATTTGAGCCTCTTGAACCAGTCAAGGACACTGATATTCAGGTTAGTGCATGTTTTGTTTAAACTGTAGCATCTGTTGATATTAAAGTGCTCTAATTATCTGGATGTGCACTACCAGTCCTCAAGCTTGAAAGTTTGGGCTTGGTGAGATTTTTAGGATTTCAAATATTATTATGTTATACAATATTGTGAATGATTTGTTTTTTTGTTAGATAGGATGTGATTTTTCTGTATAAACACAGATTTCTGTATTTTCTTAGCACAATGGGGTGATTTGCATAAATCTGAAGGTTTTTTTTCAGGCGGGTCTCAGTGAGGTTCATCATCATCAAATCAGACAATGTTTTTCTCCTTCAGTGTTTATCATTGTGCATAAGAACAAGCATTAACTGCTTTATTCCAGACGCCATTCAGAATGTAATTGTAGACCCACATAATAATTACAGATTTCGCCATGTCTGTGGGATATAGACTACTGTGTATATACAGGGTGTCCGCGGGGTCTTAAAAAGTATTAAAAGTTGATAAATCAATTCTGAGAAAATTAAGGCCCTTAAAAGGTATTAAAAAGTCTTAATCACATTTTTACAAGGTCTTAAATTTTGTTCAATCATTGTCCAAAGTGTTTTCCTTCTAATATTAACAACGGCAAGCTCAATCCACGCAATTGATTTGGGCCGGGGGACATACAGCCAAGCTCCTCCGTCCGGTTGATGTCACGTAATTTGTGACAAACGCGAGAAGGTGATATGACGCTCTCCACATGTAGTGAAACCATAGAGCTAAACAGACGGCAAAATGGGAAAATGTAGGTTTGTGTACTCCTGGTTGGAGAAAGACGAGTTTAAACAGTGGCTGAAGCCTGTCGCTGAAAACAACCATGTAATTTATTCTTTTTAGCTTTGTTTCTTCTGAGCTTATCTGAGTTCTGTTGCATGGTTGTGCTCCATTGATTTATTTAACTACAACTGTTTATAAACAACTGTTTATTAAGTTAAAGGTTTGATACTGATTAGAACTTGAAGTGGCGACGACGTCTTTAAATATTCTGAGAAGGTCTTTAAAAAGTCTTAAAGTATTGAAATTACTTTTAGGATTCCTGCATATACCCTGATATAATATAATGATATTGTGTAGTATATAATGTGCATGTATGAGGAAGCTGCTGACAATATGTGAGATTATGAAATCGATTTGAATTTGTGCGTGGCTATGCACACGTTTTCCTTATTCACTTTTACATGTCATGACTACTTGTACTCTATGTACATTATAAATACAGCTGCAGGACACACATTTGTTATTCTTTGCAAATCATCTGCCCTTATGACTTTATTTATTCAGTGCTGCAGCCTAGCACCTGAAATTTAATACCTGAAAGTTTTGTACGTTTAGATAAAATATACAACTCTAAAAAGAGGTTGGAATGTTAAATATATTAGGCTACTCAGTTCAATTGAACTTAATATTTTAAGACCTTTA